>JAJHSJ010000007.1:48468242-48628479 GCA_021015155.1 Magnolia officinalis
TTCCATCCATTTAATATATAAATTGTAGCTCACAGGATCAATGCAATCATCCAACATACCAAAAAGGGCATTGTAGCTCATGGGATCAAAGAAATCATCCATTTAATTTATAAATTGTAGCTCCACATTACTCAGCCCTGTGGAGTAAATTTTTTTATTAGTTGATCAGCATCAAGAGGATAATGAGGGTGGGCCTCAGGGAAACATTCCTTAGTTGGAACAAGGATCTTTTTACATCTTATGAAAGGCTCAAGTGGAGGATACTTCCCTTAGCTCTTTGCTAGAACCTGTGTTTTAAATAGCAATAGTATGCTATGTAGCATTCAGCCCTCTATAAGCACATAACATAAGTTACACAATACTTCAAATTTTTAATTTTTAAATAGGATTAAATAATAAGAAGAAAAAACCAAAAATAAAAAATAAAATTGCAGACATGATTGTTTCTATGGTGGAGAATCATGAACTGCAAAGTCTTATGCATAGCGGTTAAATTGCAGACATATCGTGGATATAGCATGGCCTAACAATCATTTAACTGATAAAATAGACAAAAGGGCCTTGTTTTAGAGAAAACCCAAATCAAACCACTTGAAAATAAAAATTAAAAAACAAAACAAACCTCTGTTTTGCAGCCTCACAACTTTCTGTGACCAGCTATGGTCCTTCATTATGGTGTAAAGAACACACAAAATAGTCACTTAAATACATCCAGACAAATCACAGTAGCACTTCTCTAACATTCAAAATTTCAAAACCGAATTCAGCCAAAAGGGAATCAAAGTAAACTAAATCAGACTTTGTTACTAAAAATCCAACAACATACAAATTCAGCCAAACCCATCACAGAAATAGTACTCAAACTTTTTTTAAAATAATAATAATAATAATAATAATAATAATAATAATAATATAAAAAAAAAAAAATTTCCAAAAATACAATCTTTTGAATTTCCAATCAGCTACACCAAAAAATCAGTTTAAAACAGTAGTTGAGAAATCACAGGTGTTTTTCCCTACAGGTTATAGAAATGCTTTACACAGGTCCACGTGAAACAATTTGAGAACAGGGCTACAACATCATTATAGGTTCCTGAACACAGACCTTTGTAACAATATCAAAAATGAAGCCAACTACTGCATTCATTAAAACAAAGAAAAATCATATCAAAAATCAAATGATTAAAGATGGACATCAAAAGGATTAATTTGTTGTTACCAGTCCTGTTGCATTTTGCAAAACCAAAAACCACTGCCAAGAGGACTCAGACCTTTCCGAACTGTCACTCTCTTTCCAATATGCTAGCTTCTCACAACCACTCAATTCCCACCTCAAGGAAAAAGATGATGAGATTGCAAAAGCCCTTCCTAATGAGGTGGATCTATGTTGATTGTTCCCCTCCCATATATCAAGTTGGTCCACTCATGGATGGGCGAAAAAAGTATGAAAGAAACAGAGAGATTAAATGTACAACAGTGGTACACGTTATTGGTTGAAGCATTTCTTCAAACAACTAACCTGCAGATGTCAGCAGCCATGGACAACGGGGGATATGGCTGCCGCTGCTTGATAATCGAAAGGGGAAGTGAGAGAGAGAGAGAGAGATGAAAGGAGAGAGATTGAGAGAGAGTACCTTCAATTTTCTCTTCTTTCTTCAATTTTCTTCGATTGTTGGAGAGAGATCGAAGAAGGAACAACACGTTGAAGAAAACGAGAGAGAGAGAGAGAGAGAGAGAGACTTTCAGGATTTGGGGATGGGGCGATTTGGGAGAGAAGAGGGAAGAAGGGTTTTTGGGAGAGAGCGGGCGCGATTTGGGAGAGGAGGGATGGCGCGATTTGGGAGAGAGCGGGCGCGATTCAGAGATGCGGCGATTTGGGAGAGGAGGCAAAAATGGGTTTTGCAGAGAGCGGGCGCGATTTGGGGATGAAATTCGGGAGGGAAAAGACTTTTTTTTAAATTCCAGCGGCGGTGGCTTCCGTACACGGGCGGCCGCGTAAAAACGCCGCACATTTTCCATCTACACGGGCGTTTCGTTGGGGCTACCAGTGAGAGTGCGCCGCTGATACATAAATTTCTTGTAGTGGCTGTATTTTCTCTCTTAATTGTACCCTTGTTCTTTGTGGGATTCTTCCAAAGAGAATAATTTTTGTGGAATTTTTTGTTCTTAGCCCATGCACAGTAGCACCCACAAACAATATCAACTTTTGGATCACTAAAACAAGAAAGGAATTTTGAAATCTATGAAGATTAAGCTCTTAAACAAAGACGACAAATTAGTGTTTCAAACCCCAGACCAGACACGCCAACCACAGTGATCCGGGTCATTAGAAGTCTATTTAGGGAAAGTAACTATTCGATGTTAAAATGAACAGATCAATAGGTCCAAGCACTGTTTGAGTCAATTGGTCGAACCTTTTTTTATTCATTTTCATTAATTTATCTCATCATATTGGAGTCTTCAGTCATTAATTCGAAGCAGTTTGGACTTTGGAGTGACCCGCCCACAAGAAACAAGATGTGGTCCAATCCAGTCTTAAAACATTTCCAGAATAATTAAAAGAAAGTGACACTATCATCGAAAGCTACTCACATTATGAGAAATCACCGATAGTCCGCCGATTAGATTCGCCAATCCCAAAGCAACAATATTCACTGCAAAGGCATAACAATACAGTCTATGATCTTTGTACAAGAAAGAAAGAAATAACTTTAATTAGTTATCTAATCATAGTTTTAAAACTTGCTGATTCGACTGGAAACTCAGCTGAGTCAACTCAACTGGTATATATTACAAAGAATCTCATATATATACCACAAACTTCAAGTCGAGTTGAGTTTCATGGTTTTTGAACTATAGCTCCTATAAGGTTAGACAAAGATCGAGTTTATATATTCAACATCAATGTTATCTGTCATTAGCATGGTTCAAATTACATCCTATATGTTTCTTAAATTTTACATTTATTAATCTAAACCTTCCAACTGAAAACAAATGGTTGGAGCATTTCTGCCAACATAAACTTTGCTTGTCTCGAGTACTTCTTGAAACAAACTAAATATTAGTTTGGGGGCAGAGATGCTAAAACAACATCCTAGCAATTAGGGTTTCAGTTTTCACAAAAGCAATTCATGGAGATTTAACCAGAAGTTGATTTTGCGGCTACTTCCAACACTTGTTAATATATACAGATCAATGTAGATCCCACGGCTGTAATATACTAAATTTCCTGAGATACTTACATGTGGCAGCCTCAGAGCCAGCTACAGATGAAACCACACCAAGGCTTGTGATTGACTCGATTAAACCCCCATACACAATGCTTTTTAAGATATCTCATTCACGAGTTCTAGCTCCATCTAACTTCTGTTCACGATTTCATGCTGCAAATCTGGTGAGACTCCTAATGTTGGTAGTGAACCAACATTTGGAATTCCCTTAGATGGCAATGGTAGTTTCAGATGATCCCCTGCAACAGGATCAATGACTATTGTAATCTTCTCATCTGGGGATGGATTTTGATTGCTTTTAGATGATGGTTCAAGTGCCTGCTACAAAAGATGTCATATTACAATTTTAATATGTCACAGAATTCAACTTGTTCGTAAGATGTGTTGCCTCCAAAAAAAAAAAACCCAAAGCCCAAAATCAGCCTGATCCAAAACTCAAATGAGCCATAGAACAGGGTGTTGGGATATGGAGTTTGAAAAACTATTTAAGTAAATTAAAATTAAAATTAAAATGAGAAAATAGAAAACATATCGATTTATAGAAGTCGAGGCGTGACATGAGTCACTCGGCTTGAAATCGAATTTTCTCCCCTTGGACAGCGTCCCAAGTGCAACAGGTTTTCAGAGCAATCGACCTCCAGGATACAACGACTATGATCTGGTCCTAGCGGTGAACTCACTATATATGGGCTTGAACAACTTGTAGTCTTAACCCGAACTAGAAAATATTTAAACAAAATTTTTAAAGAGAAAACCAATTTTCTAATCCATTTCAAAACTTAAAATCAAAAGTCTATTTATAGACTTTGTGAAGACACCCTTTCACAAAGGGTTATGACTATTGGGTTTAAACCCAATTAGTGTGACCCTTAGGCTTCAAAAGACACAACTTTTCAAAATAAAATATGAAAGGATGCAGCCTTTCAAACTTAAGTGAAAAGACACATCCATAAGGCACCTATGGCCACAGCCATGGTCCGTCCCAACAAATATTTGGAAACACTAAATTAATTTAAAATAATTTAAAATACAACAATCCCCCACATGTTTCAAATTTTTGACATTTCAGGTTAAGATGGAAGAGTTTTGCAATGATGTCGGTGTCACCATAGACTTGAACTGGCATTATAGTAAGCATGACAGGTCTATATGAATCAGGTAATACCATAGTCTTGAACCTGATTCCTTTTGATGTAGATCGCAAGCACATGTCACTCACACAACTTTTCCGCTACAAGTGATTCTGCGAATCAGTGCGTTTCGGTCATACATCATTATCTGGATTTCATGAGTGCTCTAGAGAATTCGCCTAGATTCTCATAGGAAGCGGCCTCCACCTCTACACCCATATAGTGAATTCCATCAAGTGTACGCAATAATTGGGTACACCACCAAATATATGGCTATAGATTCATTAAGAGTTCAAAAACTCATCCTTCTTCATTGTTACTTACACTGTACACCATAGAAGGGGCTCATATATATCAGTATAATCGTCTACCTCGTGTCTTGTTGTTTACCCATTGAACCTATCTAATAGGATCTCTACTCATATAGTTAAGTTACCAACACTGATAGCTCATATATTAGGCTCAGCCTCATTCCCTTCGATATATCATTGACTAATCTTTTAGATAGTCATTTGGTCAAATGATTTATGACCCGTAGGCCTTTTACCTCTACTCATCATTAATCCGCCAAGCTTTCGCCTATTACGGAAAATTCACCATTGTTACCTCCCATAGGAGTTTGGTGATGTTTTAGTCTCAATGTGGCTAATCATCCTTTCAGACTAACTAGAGATTATCGTATTGGCAAGTTATTACCTTACCAACTAGCTACTCATAAATGAGCCTCTGCTTAGGCGGATTCCTCTTTTTGCTCCTCAGTTAAGTCTTTAGCAGTTAGTTGCAACCTCTTTGACTATTCATATTTTAAGCCAAAGCATACTGAACTCATTTATAATCTTATAGAGTCAATAATTACGACTTCATCAAGTAACAAATAATGAGCATCACTTTTATTATGATAGTTGTCGTATCACCGACTCTGAATACAACTAATTTTCTTAGCCTTAAATGTACTCTTACTATTCAACCAACTTCACTAGCCCACCATTCAACCAACTTGTGGTAAAGTCAATCGAACTTATTGTATCTGCAGTACAAAGAGGCTGCAGTAATCTGTCATGCGTAAACATATGATAACTAAACTAGAGTATAACCTTCATGTAATCATTTTGCAACATTATCATGTTATCACATGTTTCTTAACACATAAAAGGTTGGCCAATTTATCAATTAGTGATTAGAATTCAATACAATCAATGGATATTTGACAACTGAATATGGAGGAAAATATCCAAGTTCATTATCAAGTATCTTGATCGACGGATTGAACAATGAGCTCCATAGATGCATAAGTTTGGCCATTAGAGACATTTGTTGATGGTGAAACAACATAGTTCATCACATAAACTTATAGTCTCATATAAATATCAATCTCAAATGTCCAAATCTAACCGGCAATGAGAATAAAATATGACCTAAAAATCTCATTGATCCAATAATCATCTTTGAATTCAAACCACTAATAATTTTCTTTCTAACCATTCATTTGATAGCTACCAATTTGATCATTAAAACATGTAATGTGTTTAATTCCAGACACCTTGTCTCAAAGATCTACATGTCAACATAATACATGTGCATATTGATCCATGACATTCAACATATAGTTTGCTTAGTGCAAATCTTCAATTTTATATATGTCAACCCATTTATCAAATACAAATTGACTAAATTTGGATTCCATACGTTAAGTGGTTTATGTATCCGAGAGCACCCTCACAATTTCATATTTAACCTTGATAGATATATTTATGGCTCACCTGATAAATCTATTAATTAACCAAGAGTTAGGAAAAATCTTTCATAGGAACTATCATATGAATTGACTGGATCTAATAGGTGTTCTAGGTTGACACATGATCGGATGGAAATAATATTTCTTCCGCCTTTCTAAGCAGGTAATATTGTCTAGAAAGTATTGTGAACAATGTCAAAAGTGAATGTAACTTGTCTCATAAATTAGGCATGTGTACTCATCACCCTATCAATAACTTTATGTTTAAGATTAACAATATGAACCATTTATAGAAAAGTAGTGATAAGTGTGTCAAACAGTTAAGTGATATGTGCCGACGGTCCGTCTATTGTTAGACCCAATATTCTATATTACTTTCTACATAATAAAATGTAAGTCAGAATTAATATTGAATTAAGGCACATTCACTATTAGTCCACTTGAGAAACTCAAGTCACCATTTGCTTCATGATGAGTGAAACTTTAGAGAGACAAGTATTTATATAATGTGAGTTATGAATTACTTGATATTCAGAAAGTAACACACAACAAGATCTAGACCTTTCATCTATTGGGCCCATAAATGGTAATATTTTAAAATACACCAGCCCAATCATCCCACATAAGCCAATATAGCATCTGTATGGATCTATAACTTTCTGAGTATATAACCCCACAATTTTAAATATTTATAAATGAGATATTTTTCACATATATGTACAATTTACAAGTGTCTATGTATCAAGAGTCATACATTATTTAATGTTTCATATTATAATGGGAAAAATATATTTTGTACGTGTAACACATGAATATAAGACTCGAACATATCAATCATCAATCCACATAAGATGGATCAAAGGCAACATGATACATGCAATGAAAAAAAGGAATAATGTACATTATCTATAAATATACAGTGATAAGTGGGCCTATGGTTTGATAGACTTGTCCATTGATTTAATATATAGTTTGATAGACCTGGTCATTGATTTGATAGACTTGTCCATAGATACTAATTTATTCCTTGTGTACACTCATTGTCATAAAGGTCATTCATACCAATGGTTGGTTTACATTATAATTTAATTTTTAGGTCACTATAAATACAAAGGACCCACTAATGAACTACTCATGTTACAAACATGTGTGCAGTGATGCCTTAGTATATAACCGTGCATTATACTGCTTTCTAAAGACCAATATCAATATAGTTATTCATTTTATGCACATCAATCACACAAAAATCAACTTCTTAACATGCACTTGATCAAAATAACATGTTATATTTGTTCTAGCACCAACAATATATAGGCCCCATCTTTTCACGATTCAGACCATGCACTATTGTGCCGCCCACCATTAGTCGCCATCAAATATCTTTCTAAAATCTCCAATCTTAAAGTAGACAATAAACCATCCACTTGCAGTCTATAAGTTAGACATGTAAGATTGTCCAGTGGAAGAATATTTTGGTGATACACATTATACATGGCCCGACACATTAGCTGAATAGCTTTGATCATCAAAATTGGGCTCGATTAGATTATCCAAAGACATATAGCATATAGAAATATAGATTGCATGTGTATGAACCACGATGCTCTTTTAATGTATTAAAAGGTTGCCTAGGAGAGCAAACTCACAAGAGAATAAACCCACGAGCAATTAGGATAGATGATTCTAACTGTCCATTTCATTCCCACTAAACAAGTGGTTAGATTATCGGTTCATTATTACCTTTAAAAAAAAAATTTACACCCCTTTAGATTTGAGTCATCTCCACCTTATTTATTTAGTTATTTATTTAATGAGATTGTCCAAGAAATCTCATTACTGGGACATTCAAGTCCTTTCATATTTGGCGATTTTGTACCCACGTGAGGTCCATCAAATCAGTGGACTAGATCAAGGGTCATCGGAATGTCATTTTCTCTCATGCAACATGTCAAGTTTAGATAGAACGGTTACAACCACCAGATGCTCCTTGTTAGAACCATTTTTAAGGGTTGCACCAATTTGAAAATAATGGGAATGCACATAATTAACAACTACATTTCTCAATATCAAGAATTCTATCTCTGGCACGTAAGTCACAGATTTAGATCCTTCATCCGGTTGACTGTACAAGGAATACTACCCATTTGCATGTGAGCAACTAGTAGGCTTGTGGAATAGTGACCAACACCATCAACCTATCAGACCCATTTTGGAAGATACTTTGGAATATTACATTCTCGAGTTTCTTTCACATTTTTCTTTCCAAAGTTTTCTTTTTAACCATGCATGGTGGTTTACGAAGAAGAATTCCTAATATGGTGAGAATCCCAACACAAAATCTCATTTTGAAATGCATTTTGGGTTGATCTTCATTGTACATGGATGTTGAGATTAGTGTATGTCCTACTTAGTATGGTTCAACAGTTTGATTTATTTTCATGTGAAGGTTACGTTTGACTCAAGCTATGAGAAAATAAATTACAAATTTTGAGATATAAAAAGAAAGGCTCCTTAATGTCATATTATGATTTTGAGAAAATCTACTAAATGCAGACTTTCTTATGAGTAAACAGGGCCCGACATTATCCAAGAGGTAAGCACTATAGATTTCTTGGATTTTACATGTGTGTGATAGAATGACATATGTTTGGGACATAAAGACCATATGTATGTCATAGCTCTAGTACCTAAGATGGCCTTAGGCCGACCCATTTGACAACTTAAGGATCATACTCTGTGCCAACGGGTTACAACGAACCCGGCCAATTGTCCAAGAATCCAGGCCTCTCATAAGTTTGATCGTAGTCCAACCATTCACATTTATAGATATCAAGATCTAAAGTACTCTAACTGTTCTCAGTTGGTGCATACGTTCACTTTTGTACATGTGGTCCAAAGAACTTACATAATAAGTATCTACAAGATCTTCTATAAGATCTTGACCATTAGGTGGGATATGACAACTCTAGATTATATGGGTCATGGCTCACAAATCGAGTTGGTATGGTTTCATTTTGAGATATTCCAACCGAATAGATGTAACTATAATTCTTAAATAGTTTTTCAAACATATTCGATTTCAAGATTGTTGGTATGTGGAGTTTGAAAAACTATTTAAATAAATTAAAATTAAAATTAAAATTAAAATGAGAAAATAGAAAACTTATCGATTTATTGAAGTCGAGGCGTGACATGAGTCACTTCGGCTTGAAATCGAATTTGCTCCCCTTGAACAGTGTCCCAAGTGCAAAAGGTTTCCAGAGCAATCGACCTCCAGGATACAACGACTATGATTCGGTCCTACCAGTGCACTAACTGTACACGGGCTCGAACAACTTGTAGCCTTAACCCGAACTAGAAAATACTTAAACAAAATTTTTAAAGAGAAAACCAATTTTCTAATCCATTCCAAAAATTAAAATCAAAAGTCTATTTATAGACTTTGTGAAAACACCCTTAAGGGTGTAGAGACACCCTTTCACAAAGGGTTGTGACTATTAGGTTTAAACCCAATTGGTGCGACCCTTAGGCTTTAAAAAACAATTTTTTAAAATAAAATATGAAAGGATGCAACCTTTCACACTTAAGTGAAAAGACACATCCATAGGGTACTTATGGCCACAACCATGGTCTGTCCCAACGGATATTTTGAAACACTAAATTATTTTAAAATAATTTAAAATACAACATGAAAGTGCACCTGCTAGTGCCCTGGTTTGTCAAGTTACGTGAGTGGTGGGTCAGACTATCTACAGAGCTCGATAGGAAGAACAATTCAAGCGTCTGCCTCATCCGGATGTGTGGAAGCTCGTCATAGGTAAATCGTAGCCTCACATCTCATGTCCCAAAACACCAGGTGATTAAAACCCTTAAAACAAGATAGACATCTTAAGGTTTTTAAGGAGAGAAAACTTTTTGCAAATAGGAAAATTTGTAAGTTTTTCTCGCCTTGTCGATTTTATCGATGCACCCTCGATATGATCGACCTGCTCTGTCGATGTCCTCTATACCTTAACGATATTATCGATGAGAGGACCAAAAATGTCCAGCAACTAAATATTCATCTGGATGGATTTATCGATGTATCGATACACCTATCGATATCATCGATAAAAGCACTAAATATGTCCAGCAACTTCACAACATATCTGGACGAATTATCGATGTATCGATACACCTATCGATATCATCGATATTCAAATCTCAAGTCCATCGGGAGTGGCTTGATAAGATCGACAGGCAGATTTTCGGCGGCCCTATTTTTTAATGAAAATCTCAAATTCCTTCGATATATCGATGACCGTCCGATATGATCTGAATTCAAATATCGATAAGATCGAAGGTTTATCGATGATATCGATAGTGGGCGCGCATTTCTTACAGCAGATATTTCAGGTTATTTTTAACTATGATCGGGGCCCTTCGATAGAATCGATATTCAAATATCGATGATATCGGCACCAGGTCGATTGCATCGAACAATGACACAAATCGTCCAGCAAGCTTAAAGTTAAATCAACTGGATTTATCGATGCATCGACTCTGATCTCGATATCATCGACATTCAAATTCCGATGATCTCGACGGTTCCCCCAATCATTCATGAAAACCTGAAATATCTCAAAGTCAAGTCTCTCTCATTTTTCAAATGTTGATGGATCGATCCTATCATCAATGGAATCGGAGTTCGAAATCCGATGACATTGACCATGGTTTCGATTCATCAGCCAATTGGCAGAAAGTTTCAAAAGCGTATGACATCGAGTCCTAGTCATCGAGCAGACCATCGATGCTATCGAGAGTATACGCTCGATGATATCAAACTTGCTCGATGATATCGAACTCTATCATAAATATGACCATTTTATATCCGTTAAAACTTTTTGCCTATATATAGAGGACTTGTCTTTTGTTGCTGTGAGAGAAAGTAGAGAGAGCTTTTGTGTGTTTCAAGTTATATCTTATATCTAAAGCCCTTTCTCTCAAGGGAGTTCATCCTCCAATCCACCCTCATCATTGATATTCAATAGAGTGGATTGGGGAATGAACTTTCGCATTCAAGGATCCTCCAGCTACTACCTTAATGGCAAATCATTAAGCTGGGATGCCTTGAATGCATAAGATTAGAATGCTCTACATTCCTGATAGGAAAATATTTTAAGAGTAGGATTCCATCTTCACCTTGACCCAACCCTAAGCCTAGTCTTAGTATATCTTTTGTGTTGCGGATCAAGGGAGCAGAAGACTCTTCATCAACAAGGAGGAGAAGATCTTCGGCGTTGTGCTGAATGGGACTCATCAACTTATCTGTAAGTATCTAGAGTCTAAAGGACACTTGTGATCATTCCTTTCTAGGATTGGGTTTTAAGTGGTTCTCACCCTTTGAAGTCCTCAAGGAGGCCTCGGTGGGAGTGTACGTGGTGGGTGCGTTGTGTGAACCCTTGCTCTGTGGAGAGCATAAACATCTGGTTAGGAGTGAACCAGTAAAACTCCCGGGTGCATTGTGTGGACCCTTGCTCTGTGGAGAGCATAAACATTTGGTTAGGAGTGAACCAGTAAAACTCTCAGGTGCGTTGTCTGGACCTTTGCTCTATGGAGAGCATAAACATCTGGTTAGGAGTGAACCAGTAAAACTCCAAGGTTAGAGGTGAACCGAGTAGAAACCTCCGTGTAAAGGTTGAAGGTGAACCTGATTTAAAACCTTAGGTTTGAGGTGAACCCTGGAAACCTCCTTAGTGAAATTCGGTACACTCAAGGGTTAAGTGCGGCAGCCGGGAGTGGAGTAGACTTATCGTCAAACCACTATAAAATGACTATGTTTTTTATTGCCATTTTTATGATTGTGTGATTTACTTTAATACTTCCTCATCTGAATATTTGATCACACCACACACACTTACACAGTCATATCCATCATAAACCAGGCTCTATATTGTTTACTCTTTAAGTAGTTTGTGATTGGATCCTCTACTGGGCTTGGAAGCCGGTAGAGTTATTTTTGAGTAATCCTAATATATGTCTATTGTTAGGATTAGTGTGATAGGATTTTAAATAAATCATAAAAACTTTTAAAAGTCCTATTCACCCCCCTCTAGGACATATTGGCATATTCTGACTTCAACTCAAGCGGTCTTCATCGCTATTTCACAACACAGGGAACACCCACTATCGATTAGCATGGGTCCCACCGTGTTGTGTACATATAATCAAGGGGGTTCAAACCCTTCATGCAGTTGAGATGAAGGGTTACATCAAGATTCAGGCTATGTTGTGAATTCATGTGAGCCCCTGTGAAATTTAAAGGCAGGCATTCCATGCCAGCTCGTTCCCTTTGTTGTGGACCACCTTAACTTTTGGATTGGCCTGACTTTCGGGTGCAAGTGGTTTTCTGAGGTGTTGTTACCAGTGCAAGTTTATGATGGTGCCTATACCACTGAAGCACGATCCAAAATTGAATGGTTTAATGAGATTGACTGATCTAATTTCACAATTTGGGTTCTCTCATGTCTAGTAATACATAAGATACACGTGGTAGAGTGATGTATCTGTAGAGTCCACCCTACTGCTTGCTTGGAAGCTGCTTCTGTATGCGCTTTAGTGGGAGTATGGCCGATCGGGTTTGGCTTTAGGTCTGGTTGAAGCGGCTGCAAGAGGCCGAGGCTGCGTAGAATATGTTCCAGCCCTGTTTTCAACTTTGTTTTTTCAACTCTACTTTACCAAGTGCAGGTTTGGGCGGCTGCTGAGGCCATGTCTGATTTCTCTGCTTTCTTTTGGAGCCCATCTGGATGTGTAAGTCAATGTTGTCTGCTTCATCATATGTTGTTGTCGTGCTTCAAGGGCCCTCCAGATTTGGTTTCTTTTCTGTTTTCCTATAAAGCCATGTGTAGGTTTTCTATATGATAGGCGGAGTCCGGAACCTTTTTGTTGGGACCTACCCGAATGGCTGTATATTCCAGTTTTTTCATTAATAAAGATCAGGTTGAATGATTTCCACCTTCCTTTAAATAAATAAATAATTTTAAAAAAAAAAAACACATAAGATACACATAATAATTGAATTTTAAATTATTATTATTTTTTTAGAAAAAAAAAAAACAAAAAAACATAGTTTTCCAGATCAATGAGTGGGCTCGTACTGTCCTTTTGATCATTTGAGTTTTGTCTTTGAAGTTGAAGCTTCATAATCCCCAAACAAAATTTATTATTGAAGAAAAGAATATTGTGACCAATATCCCGAGAAAACTGTTTTTGTAGATTCATGCATTTACATCCTTCAAAGAAAAAAAAAAAAGCCGTTTTAAAATTTGTAAGCATTACTCGTAGGGATATGCATCCATACTTCAAGCCCACAGATGCCTTAACATTTGACTCACAGCATTACCTGTGGAAGGTTCCACCATTGCGCGTCAGCCACACTTAGGTTGCAACTAGACAGAACACGTGGGGAATGGAACCCTCAACTTGAAAATCCACCACTTATGAAGGGATTCCATTGAACATTCCAAGGTGGGAAAACCTCATGAGCCAGGGATGGTGGTCATGGGATACTATGCCAGAGCTGTCGGCCTACGCTGGGTGACGAGCCCCCCGTAGTGACCATTGAGTTGATCAAAACAGCTTATTGCAATTGGAATAATAAAGGTTGACTAATCATGCATTCATAGCATATTGGCGATGAGTGGCTAATTCTGGATGTTGTAGTACGTACTCTTCATTTAGGGTATCGTTTCGCTAACTCCCAGACCACCGACTATCGACCCTTGGTCACTATGTTATACGAGTTATGTTAAGCTAGTGACCTACATACGAGATATATAGGATGACTTGGCGCCATGCTGTACGAGATATGCTACGCTGGTGACCAGTCTCATGCATGGGTGACGAGCCCAAGTCCAACTAAGTGAGCATCCACAGGTCGAAGTGCATTCACGCATCCATTCATTTAAATAAGACTGCATCCAGTACTGTTTTGAATGCTTGTTGTTTTATCTATGCTTAATTAAGGCGGCGGTGTGAAATCTTGAGGGGAATTCACACTGAGCTGGCCACTCATTCATCGAATATATAACCGTACAGACTATGCAGGTGTAGATGGAGGAACGGCGACGCTGGGCTTGAGGGCGCAACAGGGAATCCTGAGGAAAGGTACGATGATGACAAGTCGCAGCAGGAGGCAGTGGAGTACTTCGGAATCAATCAATAGACGTAGCATTTTCCTTATAGTTGTTGTTATTTGGAAACTTATAAAATTTTGTACTATGGCTCCCAGCTGAGTGGGCCAAATATTCGGATTTATATGATTTTTTCATGCTTCCTCATGCTATCACACTCTAACTTGAACATCTTTCGTTTAATCTTTGATTTATTAACTCTCGAGTTTCCAGACTGAGTCCCATACTCGGGTTTTGGAAACCGGGGCGTTACACTTTCTCCCCAATTGAGTTTTTTATCTCAAGCCTTTGTAACATCTTGAAAGGCTTGCAGCATGCTCTGATTGAAAAGCGCGTGATCTTGAATATGTTTTAAGATGGGATCCTCTTGAGGTTTCCTTTGATCTAGAAATTGGTTAAGGATCCCATGAGGAGTAGCAGTTTGTCCATTCCTCCAACTGAAATTTGGATGTTTCCTCCAACTAAAATTGTATGTATTCAAGGTGGGTCCATTGAAAGGTCTTTGGTATTTATTTACGGCATTTGATTGCTCATTCAATATCTCTGAAAAGCAGGAATTGTTGAGTAATTTTCAGTTATATGTATGTTACAAGCACAAATACCGCAAATAACTTCCATAGCCTTATCAGATTTGATAGATACTGTCTTCTTAAGTTTCATGGCCTCGATTTTCCTTGTGAGATTGGCCACTTTAGCATTTATATTGTCACACCCCAAACTCAGAAATTGGGCTCACAAATTTTTGATCGCCGAATCCGGTACCGTTAACCTCCGTAGTACCCCATTCTCAGCTCCCAGCGACCATAAGCCAGATTTTGATCCTGGGATCTTATAAGGAAGATTTTTCAATATACATTTAACTCGTAATAAGCATAACCACAAGTTTACCCAAATCACAAAGGCAACATCATCATCATATATCCACTAATATAATCATTTGAATACAATGCTAAAAGGGAAATACATATATCGAAAATCAAAGCTCCAGAAGACCGCTGTGTGCCACATGCTCAACGTTGCTGCAACCTATCACCACCTGCACGCATCTATCGTACATAAGCTTATAAAAAGCTTAGAGGGTGGTGTAAGTGTATGAGCAGTATATGCGTGCTCAGAATGTAATATCAGAGTAAACGAAAATACTGGTAAGTCTACGAACCATACAATATCAGAGTAAGCAAAAATACTGACAAGTCCATGAGTGTCATCAGCCGTATGAAGGTTATGCGATGCAAGGCATGAATGCTAATGGCCATATCAATGTAGAAACATAGCAACCCAGAATGCCATATGCTGAGGATGTAATGCAATATGTAATATGTGGTGCGAATGAAATGACCAAGCTGTAGTGTGAATTCGGGATGATAGTACGTGGTATCGCAGGCTATGGGGCCTATCACAAAGGACTTCTATCCAAACCAGTCTCATACCTAAATTTGGATAGATAGACTCAATGTGGTAAGCTCCTGATCTCAGGTTAGTCGTGCGCCCCAACCGAAATTCTGTCCATTGCGAAGGTACACGTAACAAATAGTTGCGACCACCAGCCCGAGTGGATAGTGAATGAATGAATGAATGAGTATACAACTCTTGCTCAATAAGTCCACGTATCAGTATCGTACATATCTTGGATCATCACCGGGGTCCAGTACACTCCAGCGAGTGGAAAAGACCTCACTACCCGCCTGCCAGTAGTACACCAATGCCTACCCGGCTCGTTGATAGCGAACCCATTTGGGAGCTGGTCAAACTCAGCCTAGCTTACAACCCCCTCACTTGGGCAGATAAGGTCACAACCCCTCCCAACCGACCACGACATAGTAGGAGATACGGCCTACTGGTATCCGGTACTCAGGCACTCATGTATCTACTCGGTCTAGTCGTTGGGGCGTCTTTTGGCCTCGGAGGTTTAGGGACTTTCACCCACGGACATCCAAAGTGGCCAGATGCTCGAACCAAACATTTTTGGTGTCTCATCTAGCCATTAATGACATGCCTGTGGAGGTCATAGCCCTAATGTCGGTAGGGCGTACAGTAATCACAATCACACAATGCAAGATGCATGAGTCATATAGCCTAATCATGCATCAATCCTGCGCATACCGTGCACTCATATGGGATAACTCCACTTATCAAGGTGTCCCATAAACCATCTGTACTATAGCATATGCAATGGTTAATCACATCTCACAATAAACATGCAGATGATGCGTATGGGCATGTATCATAATGCTATGTTGTTACATACTCATAATCGGTATCAATAACCGGCATCAACAATCGGCCTCGACAATGTGGACATTTAACTAACATTGCCCCCAAGGAATGGCCCACATAGAGCCAAATCATATAGTGGACCCATGGCCTCACACAAGGGCCTAATATACAATACCATGGGCCTCACTCAAGAGCTTAATACACATCACGATGGGCCACTCACATGGGCCTAATATATATAACAACGGGCTCCATCGCCTAGCCCTTAAATGGACTACAATGGGCCTCATCACATAGCCTCATATACATCACATTGGGCCTTAAACACAGGCTGCATACACATCACAATGGGTCTCAAATACAGGCCGCATATACATCACATTAGGCCTTGACAAAATCGAAATCGGCCTCGACGAATTAGAATTGGCCTCGACAATCGGAATCGTCCACGACAAACGGAATCGGCGTCGACAATCAAAATCGGCCTCAACAATCAGAATCGCCCTCAACAATTGGCCTCGACAATTGGAATCGGCCTCGACAATTGGCCTTGCAAAATAGGAATCGACCTCAACAATCGGCCTCGACAATCGAAATCGGCCTAAAAAATCGACCTCGATAATCGAAATTGGCCTCAATAATTGAAATCAGCCTCGACAGTCAAAATCAGCCTCAACAATCAGCCACGACAATTGAAATCGGCCTCGATAAACGGAATTGGCCTCGACAATTGGAATTAGCTTCGATAAACGAAATCGGCCTCGACAATCGGAATCGGCCTCGACAATCAGAATCAGCCCCAACAATCGGCCTCGACAATCGGAATCGGCTACGATAAACGAAATCAGCCTCACCAATCGGAATCGGCCTCGACAATCGGAATCGACTTTGATAATCGAAATTGGCTTCGACAAATCAGAATCGGCCTCGACAAATCAGAATCGACCTCGACAAATCAGAATCAGCCTCGATAATCGACCTCGACAAATCGGAATTGGCCTCGACAATTGGAATCGGCCTCGACAAACGGAATCAGCCTCAACAATCGGCCTCGATAATCGGAATCGGCCTCAACAATCGGCCTCAACAATCGAAATCGGCCTTGATAATTGGAATCGGCCTCGACAATCAGAATCGGCCTCGATAATCGGCTCGAAAAATCAGAATCGGCCTCGACAATCGGAATCGACCTCGATAATCAGAATCGGCCTCGATAATTGGAATCGGCCTCGACAATTGGAATTGGCCTCAATAATCGGCCTCGACAATCGGCCTAAGAGAAAGTCACAATATGGACATTTAACCATCATTGCCCATCAATGTGGACATTCAACCAACATTGCTCCCAAGGAGTGGCTCATATAGAGCCTAACATATAGTGGGCCCACGGCCTCACACAAAGGCCTAATATACATCACAATGGGCCTTACTTAAGGGCCATATATACTTCACAATGGGCTTCGGCACATGGGCCATAAATACATCATATCGGGCCTCATCATACGGGGTCAAAAATACATCACAATGGTCCTCAGCGCATGGCCCAAAAATATATCACAATGGGTCGTTCATACGAGCCTAATATACATCACTACGAGCCACGACCCATGGCCCCAAATACATCACAATGGGCCTTGCTCATGGGCCTTGCCCATGGGCCTCAAACACATTACAATGGGCCTCTCATGCAGGTCGATATAAATCAAGTGGGCCTCAAACATTCTTAAAAAAATGAATCATATTAAAGGATCATCCGTACCATACCACGAATAGCAATGGAGATAATGATTTTCCACTATTAAAATCTCACAGAGCCCGCCCCAGAAAACTGTGGGAGAAGCCACACCCACTGTTGAAATATTTATAGGACCCACCGCTACGTATTATTGAGATCCAACCTATTCATCAATTAACACAGATATAGATGAAGTGAAAACAAAATATCAGCTTGATTGGGAGCTACTGTGGCCCTTAGAAGTTTTGAACAGTGGATGTTATTGTCCCCACTTATATTCAACGGTGGGGTCCGCTGGAACTTTAAATCTACCTCATTCTTTTTTTTCACGCCATAAAACGCTCTCAAAATGGTTGAGCGGTAAGGATATTACACATGCATCATGGTGGGGTGGCCAGCACATCCATCAGTGGTGTCCCCATCTGCCACCGTCCAGATGGACGGATGGATAAAACACATACAGCGAGCCTCATGGCACTGGACAGTGCTGATGCTCAAACGTAAAAGGTGGGTCCCACATGGGAGTGCTCACCCAAATACTCTTATTATATTATATTATATTATATATTATATTATATATATATAACCAATGTAATATACACACACATTGAATACATAAAAAAAAGTGTTTGTCCAGGTCCATCGTATAGGCCCTGGACGTCTGGACGGTGTGTATGCAAGGAACGTACATCAAGGTGGCCATGTGGTGTGGCCCACCAGAGTTTTAGATCAGCAGATATTTGTATTTTTCCATCCAGTGTCCAGCGTCCAATCTGGATGGACGGTTCAGATATACCACATACCTCATGATGACCCACAGACCTTGCTGACTGTGAACAACAGCAGTAGGAGGTGGGGTCCACAGAAGGGTGAACCACCCCACGGACCAGGCTGATATTTGTTTTTCCCTTTCATACAGGCCAGCTACATTGTTGCTGGATGCCTGAGCCTAGACAGTCAGGATCAGGTGGGTCGTGGCCTGGACAAAATGGATGGACGTGTGGATGTGGAACACACGTCATGGTGTGTCCAGCACACGCACATCAAGGTGGGTCCATGCGGTGGCTCACCAAAGCTTTAGATCAACTTGATATTTGCATTTTCCTTCATCCAGACCTATTCAAATGGACGGCCAGTAATGGTGGGTCCCGCAATCAGACGGTGTGGATCAAACTCATCATGGTGGGCCACACACCTCATCAACATCATCATCAAACAAAAGGAAGAGAGAGAGAGAGAGATCAAAGTAGCAGAGGGACCCTGCCACTATGGGTCCCTCTTTGATACAAATCGTACATCAAGACGGGTCCCACCATATGTGGGCCCTCAAATCACAAAATCAAGTGCTTATAAACACCCACCGTTAGATCTCCTCTTCCTTCTTCTGCCAATGCGTGCTAGAGCTCCAATGGATGGACTTCAACGGTTAAGATCGATCATGAAGGGTGAGATTGGATGGTATGAAGGTGGGCCACACCTAGCTCTTTCTCATGGAGAGCTTGGACGTCCACCTCCCATGGTTGCTTGGGAGAATGAGTTTGAAATGAGAGAGAGAGAGAGAGAGAGAGAGAGAGAGAGAGAGAGAGAGAGAGAGAGAGGATGGGATGTAAGAGAGAGAGGGATGGGTGAGTGAGTGATGGGTGATGGGGAGAGTTGACTTTTGGGGATGATGGGGTGTGTACTTGACATTTGATGGGACAGATTCTCTTGAGATTTTCAACGCGTGGCGTTTTCCTCGAACTGAACGCGGGCCCACATCTTTTGGCCTGGGTATCGCTTCAGCGCGCGAGACACGGTGACGACGCGGTCGCAAGGATACAAGTTTCAAGTCGAGCAGACTCTAATATATGGGACACGATACAGGATCACACGCAACTGTCGATAACAGATTGCGGCTCACCGAAATTCGACTGGGAGGACCACGGAAGCCTACGGAACGGTACGGTCTAAGATACGGGTCTCACAGCTCTCCTCACCTATTAAAATTTTCTCCTCAAAATTTACTATCACACAGGACAAGGCAAGGGAAGAGGAAGCATCGATATAAACATATACAAGGCATAATCAATCTATAAACAAATGGAGATAGCGTTCTCTAATCTCAGCCTTGCACTCCAAGACGTCTCCTCAACAGAATGGTGACCCTTACTGAACCTCAGATCGCGGATCAGAATTGATCGAAACGGGAATACTATACAGCCTCATAACCTCAACGGTAGGGAGCTATGTCGAAAGGTTTCTAAGTTATTCGAACTCAGGATCAATCATCTAAGTTCTCACCAATCATAGAGTGCAGGATAGCTATCACAGATATGTGATGTTATCTTCAGGTATTCCCAAGTTATGCTCTGATATCAACTTCTGTCACGCACCAAACTCGAAAACCGGGCTCACAAAATTTTTGATCATTGAATCTGGTGCCGATAGCCTCCGAGTATCCCATTCTCAGCTCCCAGCGTCCATAAGCGATTTCGATCCTGAGATCTTACAAGGGGGATTTTCCAATGTACATTTAACTCGTAATAAGCATAACCATAAGTTTACCCAAATTACAAAGGCAACATCATCATCATATATCCACTAATATAATCATTTGAATACAATGCTAAAAGGGAAATACATATATCGAAAATCAAAGCTCCAGAAGACCATTATGCGCCCCATACTCAACGTTGCTGCAACCTATCGCCACCTGCACGCATCTATCGTGCATAAGCTTATAGAAAGCTTAGAGGGTGGTGTAAGCATGTGAACAGTATATGCGTGCTCAGAATGTAATATCAGAGTAAACGAAAATACTGGTAAGTCCATGACCATACAATATCAGAATAAGCAGAAATACTGACAAGTCCATGATTGTCATCAGTCGTACCAAGGCTATACGATATCCTTCGCAATCGTAGTTGGGACCCGATTTTGTCATTTGGAGGAGATGTTGATGTAAACCTTGTCAAGGCTTTCATATCCCATTGCACACAACCAGATGACCATGACTCTTTGGGGTTTGATGTCCACTATCGGGGGAAAATCTATCAAGTCACTCTGGCTGCCAGGATAACCTCCCTCATTAAAATTCCTCTCCGCAATGACCAAGCATCTGAACTTAATATGATAGCCGGTGAAAAGAGAATTGTTTGGACTGAGTTTCTTTGCAACGGTCGGAATGTTGAGTGGAACAAGGGAAATGCCCTCCGAGTAACCAAAATGGCTCATGATTACAGCATCCTCCATGTTATCTTTGTTGCCAATGTCTATCGTCGAGGAGGTGACACCACCGAGCTTACTCTATTCATGGTTGAAACTGTATATAAGCTCGGAACGGGTGCCTATGTGTCTTCCTACCATGATCTATGATCAACTTGTGTCCGCCTTTGAGTCAAACTCTAGTACGATACCTGTTTGGTAGGTTGATTTGTCAGTTAACAACTCTGTTCAGGATAAAGGGAGAGCAGGGCACAATTATTAGAAGACCTCGTTTCACCTCGGTTAGCCTTATCTGAATGCAACTCGGCTTTGGACAAGGACCGAGTGCTTACGCCGATGAGGAAGAAGCCCCAGAAGAAGTCCCTGTGCCTCCAGAAGAGGCTGCGGATGCACCTCCTACTCCTTCTGCCTCACTGGAGGCCACTCTCGCCCATCTCGACGAGCAGCAATAGGAGCTCAATGAATGCCAGACTCGGTTGGAGAGAATGGTTGCTTCTATCCAGCGAACTGTACAACGCATTGCATCCCATCTCTCGTGTCGTCAGGATGACTCCGCCGATGCCTTGGAGCCCAGTCCTCTTTGATTTCTTGATGTTTTCATGCCTTGCCTCACACTTACTCTTATAGTCTAATATTTTGGCAATCAATTAGGCTGTATGCTAATCTAATTTTTTGTTGTTGTTTCTGCTGAGATATGCCCTTAAGGGCTTGACTTGTGTTGTTTTTGGATGATGATGCCTGCCTCTACCTAAGCTTGGGGTAGTATTTTTGATGGATTAAATGATGATATCTATTATCTTTGCTCTATTTCACTATTTGAATGATGCTCTTAATGTTTATTTCCTCATAAGGTTTATTTGTTTACCCTCTGGATTATCATCTCATAAGTTATTGGTTTATTTCTTGGTAAATCCTTTGCAATAACTGACAAAAAGGGGGAGAAGAAACCTACCCACCAAAAAATGTTATTCTTATAGAAAATGTTTGTTTCTCTTATTGTAGGTTATTCTTGGCAGACACTAAGGGGGAGCAGCATGATTTTGTATTACATGTCAAGTCCTGAGTTGTAAAATGTTATGTTTGATATGTAATTTATATTGTCCTGGTATGTCATTGGTATGGACCATGACACAGTTATAGGTTAGGATGTTTTTGTCATGTAATTGACAAAGGGGGAGATTGTAAGTGCACCTACCTTTGCACACTTGTTTGTCAATCACGTGACTAGTTGTTTCTTGTAGTTGGATGAGTTCATTAGCAAAGAAAGACTGGCGACGTAACTGAAACTGAAGCAGGAAAAGCTACATTGAAGACGAAGAACTGCTTCTAAGATTCTAACCTTGCATATAGATGACCTTGACCCAATAGGAATACCCATTTAGGTCATGTATCCAAAGCCAATCCCAAGTTCATTCCTATCCCTTAAGTCTTGGCTTTAGGTATTCCCAAGTTGTTGAAAGAGTAAATGGACAGAATTAAAATAGGAAAATCTGTCCACATTCGGTAGGTGAAGGTACCACCGAACAACACTTTTGGTACCACCGAAGTTACCTTCGGTGTTACTGAAAGCGCTCAAAATCATCCAGCAACATTTCAGATTTAATTCGGTATCATCGACTGGATGCTTCGGTAACACCAACAGCTATCGAAGAACAAAGTTCGGTGTCACCGAAGGGCAACTTTTTCATCCAGCAACTTGAGAATTTAATTTGGTACTATTGATAGATAATTCGTTACTATCGATGCAAGTTCGGTGGTACCGAAGGTCACTTCGGTAGCACTGAGAACTAGCCATTTCATAGCCATTTTCTATCTGTTGGAAGCTTTTGCCTATAAAAATGGCTTGTAAGAACTTGCAAAAGTAGTGGATTAAGGCAACCTAGAGTCTATAGTGTATCCCAAGCGTATCCTACCCTTCTTAGACTCTATTCATATGAGTTCATGATCTCTTCATTGTAGTTTATCACTTCCATGAGCATTCAAAAGCTCCTATTGATGAAGAACATGAACTCGTGCATTCTTTAAAGTACAAAGGCCAAACCATTAGGAAAACCCTTTGCTTTTTGATACTCTAAGAGCGTCCATAGGTTAAATCTCTTAGGAAATCTACTCATTATCCTAGATAGGAGATTCAACCAACTCCCATAACCTTGGTCACCTTTATAGGTATATCTTATGCAAGGTTTTTTATCGTGAAATTGAGCCAAAAGGTAAATCCAAGCGATGCGATCGGGAAAGCACCGGGGATCTGATTCAAGCACGAAAGCGCGAAGATCAAGCAACCCAAGAGAAGCTACAAAAGAGGACTCATCCGACAAGTAACTGTCATAGTTGAGACTCCACAGTTTAGTCTCTATCCTCATGTAGGATTGAGGCTAAGAGTTTGCCATCAACAAACTTGATTTGGTGCCTTGTATGGGACCTTGGCCAGTGGGGCTAAACTTAGGTGCCTTGTGTGGGACCTGGCTGGTGGGCCTAAACTTGGTGTCTTGTGTGGGACCTTTGCCGGTGGGCCTAAACATGGGTTCTAGGTGTAGAACGTTTGCTCTTACAGAGAGCATAAATTGGTGTCTTAGTATAGGACTGTAAAGGTTGTTGGTGAACCTGATTTAAAACCATCAATAGTGAAATCCGGTGCACTCTAGGATTGAGTGTGGATGCTAGGAGTGGAGTAGGCAAGGAGCCGAACCACTATAAATGCTTGTGTTTGGAATTTTCATTTGCACATCTGTTCAATCATGTTTTATATGCTTGAATGTTTAACTTCTCATACATGATTAAATGAATGCTATGGATTGATAGGAAGTACATTCCACACACAAGCTCACAACACTAGGCAAGTTATTATATTCTGCATATCCATTATAACCTTTGTGATTGGAACCTCTATCTGGCTTGGAAGCCATTAGAGTTATTTTTCTTAACTTGATTTAAATTGAATGTTATTTAAGTTAGGCAATTAGAATTTTCAAAAAGGAAAATTAGTTGACCCCCTCTAGGACATTGCCTCGTATTCATTCTTCAGTATCGGCGGTGTAAACCGCAATTTCACTTTGGATATTATCTTTTCCTGTTTTGAGGTTGTGAGATTGGTAAATCCTATTGTTCACCATTGTCTCCTGGGCATGGTAGGGTAATGGAATCCCTTCTAATCATCGCAATTCTCCTCCATTGAGAATTAGGTCAATGAAAAGTTTAAATTTGATTTAAATTGCTTTATCTTCCAATGGGATAGGATATGACTCCAATTCTAATTGTGTTCCTTGAATCAAGTAAGGTAACATCTTAATAGATACAAGTGGATCCTTGACACCCTAGTTCCCACCTTTAAATTCATAAGTTTTAATCAATATTATTTACACTCACTTTCAATTATTTTATAATTCAGATTTAGATCTTCTTCTAGTTCTAGTTCTAGTTATTTTTAGAATACGTACAAGTTTAGTCCCTATGGATTCGATCTCGGTCTTATCGAGTTATTACTACATCGCGACCCTATACTTGGGGTTGGGAACAAGTTTTTGGCGTTGTTACAGGGGGCTACGACTACGTTTTTCTGGAATTAATTGGTATTAGAATTAGGTTAAGATTTTGATTTATTTTTTCGCTATGCTTTTAGGTGTAACGCCCCGAAAATCGGGGGTCGAGCAAAGCTCAACTCCCGAGTTCCAACGCATCACTTATACAACATAGATAATGATGATTAAATGTTGTCCATATTATTGCATTAAACATGAGTGAGATTACACCAAAATAGCATATCATATTTCAGAGTTACTTAAATTGAGCAAGCGGAAGACTGAGATGAACATATAAAGTATGTAAGTCTTTATTAATCCCCAGAGTATAAGTATGTTACCAGGTTAAATAAATACAAGTGTTTGTTCCAAAATTTACAAAATATCAAAATGTAACTGTGTAACGACCCGTAAATTTTCGTACAATGGCTCGAGTACCACCTCGATCGGAAATCACTTAGGATTAAATCTTTAGAAATTTAACAAAGTTAACTAAGTGCGAAACTAGATTAGCCATGAAATCCGTTGGAATTGCTTTAAATACGATCTGCAAGACTCAAAACTTGTAGAATCATTGACGCTAGGTTACCCTAAAGTCTAGGATCAAACTCATTACCCAACTGCTCTTGGGAACGAATTGAAACTCCGTATCAGGTCTAGACCGCACATCGGGAGTCTGAATAATATGAAGTTAAGGAATCAGGACCGCCTCGCTGGGCTTGACAACCATCTCGGAAATCAAGTCCAAACGGTGTCCCGCGGCCGTTCGCTTGAGTCCGGAGCGAGGGAGTGTGAAAACTCCTGTTTTCTTTACAAAATAAATATCTTGAATAGTGATCTGGCACGTATCGCTTGCGTACATTTTATAAGCAACCAGACCGTCAGAATCTGACCCAAATACACCCTCGGATTAGGAAAAATTTCAGAAACATTTACGTGTACTTGAAATTTCGGATTGAGGCCCACTAACGTTGAACTGAAAATGGTCCGCTACACGTGATCTGGGAATCCGACCGAGACGAAACCATAACTCCACGTAGATCCAAGGCTAGTGAGCTTAAGTCCGACCTCAAGGAGGGCCACCAGAAACCCTCTTTTGAGCTGAATTAACGCCGATCTGCTTATAATATAAGTATACCTTGAACATAAGTCTACTCCAGAGAGTTTTTAGGCTATATAAGGACCTTAGGGCAGCCTCTCTCACAGCCATACGAATTTGGGATAAACCCTAAGAAGAAGAGAGAAAAAGTGAGAAAAAGCTTGAGAGTTGTGGAAGAAACTCCCTCCTACTGTTTCCAATTACCACACGGCTACACCATCCCTTCCTTGCCGCTTTCCCGGCGATACCGACTCTGTTTTAAGGTAAGAAACCCTAACCCTAGATCTGTTTAAGAGAGTGAAGGTTATAAGTTATGAAATAGCTAATCGGTTTCGCTCTTTAGGCTACAAAATCGCCGGATACGAAAGCCTAACGAACCTATCTGATTCGTTGCAAATCCTAAGGTGTAAGGTGAGGACTTTAGGTGTATAGGTTACAGTTTTCAACGCTTTCAATGTCAGAAAATGATAGATTCATGATCTGCATGTAATTGCACATGTACAAAGTGCTTTCCGTTTCCTGTTTCGATTAAAGATGCAGAATATGGAATTTTACATACTCTAGGTATACATAGAAATACCGTATACATACAAATTTTATAAATGTGTTTGCCATGATTAATTGTTGTATGATTATATAGTTTATGGATAAAATACTGATTTGGCGAAAGGAATCGCCGTAATACATGTTTGCTTATATACACTAGGTATGTTGAAATTGTGTATTCTAGAAAATACCGTATATGTATAGATTTTGGAGATGTAATTGTCATGACTATTTGCTGTATGAATATGATATACACGGATAAAATACTCGCTTGGCGAAAGGATAGCCCTAATACATATTTTACTAACATACGTCATGTATGTTGAAATAGTGTACTCTAAGTGTTTGTGTAAATGCTTGTGAGAATAAATGCTTAGATGTCAGTGCCTTAGGTAGGTGCTGAGATGAAATTCTCAACTACCTTAGAGACATGTATGATTCCCTCTATGTGGTTGTTACTCTAACTACTCATTTATGAAGTATATGTGTTTGTATCCCTATTTGTATAGTGCTCTATAACATGCTTTACAACATGCTTTATATCATGCTTTATAACATGCCTTATGACATGCCTACTAGCATGCTTGTATTACTTTGTTTATCATGCTTTACTCCACATGCTATGGATGAAAATTGCTTAAGTTTGGGACTATGTCCATAGTCCAGACATTCGGTACTAGACTTGAGATTGTGGCTGAGATTTATGTCGCCACGAGGGATGTGTTTGACGAACCCAAGTCGTACTTCGGTTGGCGATAGTGGTTGGCCACACGGAGTGCTTCTGCGCTTCATATCGCTCAACTTGTTTTGCACTCGAGCTTATCAGGCTTGTCAAGTAACCCGATATGTCAAATGTGTGTTTACCATGTTTGGTCGCTACTGCTTGAACCTAGGGTACCAAACTTACCAGTGGAAATCCCGTTAACCATGGTACCTCGATCTGCTAAGACTCATGAGCCGGACATGGTGGTATGGGACACCGTGGCCGAAGCTGTCGGCCTATGCTGGGGCCACGTGCCTCCCCGTAGTGACCATTGAGCAACCAAACTCGTGAGCCGAATACGGTGGTATGGGACACTGTATTCGAGCTGTCGACACTTATGGCGAGCGCCGAGTATGGTGAGACCTGTACTCGTGCTGACTGGCGACGAGTCCTCTGTAGTATCTTCGAGTATACTCCAAGGTCTGTGATTGACAACGAGCCCTTCACAGCAACTAGAGTATGAGTTGAGCCGAGTACGGTGAGACCTGTATTCGAGCTGATGGCCAGCGATTGAGCCGAGTACGGTGAGACCTATACTCGAGCTGACGGTCAATAATTGAGCCGCATACGGTGAGATTGTATCCGTGCTGATGGATCTGTATCCGTGCTGATGGGTGACGAGCCCTTTGCGATGCCTTCGCGATGCCTCTCGAACCATAATAACAAGGGAGGTACCTTAGTTTCCAAATACTGCTGTTTGAAATGGACTAATAACAACTCGATAATCGTGCTCATCATCGCACCGCATGTGCCTAGTAGATGTGGAGCACTGAGGGAGGTATGCATTCGCGAACGTAAGATGATGTCACATTAGGGTGGTTTGGCAAGGGCATTCATCATGTCATTTCATACTTGCATTTAATAAGAGTAGTTAGAATTATTTGATTGTACTGCTTTATCATTACTGCTTGATCGAATTGATAACATGTTAACCTATGCTTTATTGTCCCACTAAGTTAGCTACTCACTCCCACGTTACGGGACGGTGTTTTACACACCAACCAGACTCTGTCGCAGGTATAGAGGATGCGTCGATTCAGGAGGCAGAGCCGGAATACGATGAGGACCAGGATGAGTTCTCATATATGCAGTACTCTGACGGCTACGCTTAGGCCAACTGGATCGCGGGGGTTTCAGGATCTAACTTTAGTTGTATTTTGACTCTTTTTATTCAGAAACAATACATGTATATGGATACTCAGTTAGTGTTCATACTCTGGAGATCGAGATGGTTTTGTTCCTTTACATACTTTATATATACAGTTTCAGTCTTCCGCTTGCCTTTATACAATTAATCTGGAGTATGAATTACTGTTTGGTATAATCTCACTCATGTTTATTACTCTAACACAGACAACATTTAATCATCATTATTTATGTTGCATAAGTGATGCGTTGGAACTCGGGAGTTGAGTTATACTCGACCCTCGATTTTCAGGGCGTTACAAACTGTCCAACTAATTCATGTAAACCTGTAATCCCCTCAAATTAGAACAAGGTCTACAGAGACACGTCTGATAACTATATATAGGAAAATTCCTCCTCATCCATGAAGTCAGGCTCCGTCGCATAAGCCTCGCCATAATTGCATTTAAAACAGAGTTGTTTGGTGTTTTAAAATACTGTTCCAGAGTGGGAGTGAGTGATCAACTCAGTGGTACTAAATGTTATCAATTCAGTCAAGTAGTAATGATAAAGCAATACAACAATCATATCCTAAGTACTCTTGTTAATGCAGGAATGATATGTGTAATGATGCATGCCCTTGCCTACACTCCCTCAGCGACATCATCTCACGATCACGCATGACAAACTCCCTAAACGTGCGCTTCCTCGCCAAAGCACATGCAATGCAGTGCATGAATGTGTTAGCAAGTAATTTATTAGGCTTATTCATACAACAGATTCGGGAAGCTAAGGTACCTCCCTTTATATCACTTACCCAAACAATGATCCATCTAGGGTCGTCAATCCTAGTTAGTCACATACGATAGGCAAGTTGTAGGGCATCACCCTTGATGAAAAGCAGTGGATAGGTAAGTTCACGAGTTCACACTCGAGGTCACTACGGAGAGGCTCATCACCTTAGTGTAGGCCTAATTTATACTCGAGGTCACTACGGGAGGCTCGTCACCTGAATGTAGGCCGACAGCTTGAATACGATGTCCCATACACCACCATATTCGTCTTACGAGTTTGAGTTGCTCACTGGTCACTACGGGGAGGCTCGTCTCCCAAGCGTAAGCCGACAACTCGACCACGGTGTCCCATATACTACCATGTCCGGCTCATGAGTCTTAGCTGATCTTGGTACCATGGTTAAATGGGTTTTACATTGGTAAGTGGTACCTTAGATTCAAACAGTAGTATCCATACATGGTAAACACACAATAGGCCAATTGGGTTAATTGACAAGTGCGATTGGTACGAGCGCATGTTGAATTGGTTGGCATGGAGAGCGTAAGCACTCTGCTTGGCCTAACCATTATCGACAATCACCATACGACTCAGATTCATCGAACGTATCTAATGTGGTGAAACTAGTTCAGCCACCCTCTCAGGAACCGTTACCGATTGCCTGGAGTGCGTAGTAGTCCTAATCATACTCAGATGCAATAGGCAGTCACACATGTTAATCATAACATCATTTGACGAACAATTCAAGCATAATTACCATTAATCATTTTATCGAACATATTGAACATATAGTTATACATGTGCATTTCAACCATAAATCACATAGTGGCAATTCACATTTCATGAAGGAAACTGTAACTGTGGACAAGGTAGTTGAGAGTCCTATCTCAACACCCTTGTTGGAAGCAATTTATCAAACACTTTCTCTTTCAGACATTTTATCAAACACTTAGACTACATACTACTATATACACAAATTAAGTTAGTTATAGTATATATTTTGGCAAATCTTTTTATACGGAAGTTGTCATACACACAACACACATGTATTCTAGATTAATAGTCATGACAAGCATAAATCATAATTTCACCTTCATTCAAACATTTCAACAAGCACATGGAATGCATTTTATATTTACATAATTCGCACACATGTATAATTTACTGAATACATCGTAACTAGGATCATATGGAGGTAATCAAGTCAGACATAAACCATTGCTGACATTGAAAGTCTTGAAAACCATAACCTAAACATTTATAGTCCGCACCTTTCGTTGGTTTGCTCGCTACGAACTCGGTTCGTACACTACGCTTCTGTCTATAGCACAACAGCTACCTAAATCACGAAATAGGTTAGTTATTTTGTCAATTCCTCTATTTGGATTTCTAAAATAGGGTTAGGATTTCTTACCCAAATCGGAGTTGAAATGACTCATGTAGCTAAATGTAGAGGTGATCTAGTGCGTGTAGGGGTAAGAGAGAAACACTGCCTCGATCTCCCAAACTCTCTCTCTTCTCCTTACTCTTTTCTCTCTTCTCTCTCCTAGGGTTTGGAGAAAAATCATTTGGAAAGGGAACGGGGTGGTTTAAGGTCCTTAAATAGGCCCAGAACTAGTTCAAATGGCCCTAAGTCATGGTATACTTAGGTTATAACCAAAGGGTGTCTGTTTCGAGCAAATAGGACTCATCTGGAGGTCCATTTCTCACCTACATCATGGAGTAAGTTCCCTGACCATGGATCTAACCAAGGTTAAGGTTTCGGTCCTACTGGATTTGTGAATCGATCGCAGAGGACCTGTTTCAGTTCAACGGTCATCGTCACTCGATCAGGGCCACAAGTATACTGACATGTGTAGGGAAATTTCCTTGATCCACGGGTAAAGTTTGGTCAGAATCTGACGGTCCGAAGTCCTCAATTTTGCCCCTAAGCGAATGGTTCAATTCACTTAAGTTTGAGTTCATTTTCTAAAGATATTCACGTTTCACACACACTTTGCTCTGGGCTCAAGTTGTGCGTTTATGGATACTATGTGGGCTCGATTCCCGTGATACTTGTCAGGCCCAGTGTGACGGTCATAACCTTATAGTTTCGTGCTAATCGGACTTTCGATGTGTGGTCCAGGCCCGATACGGAGTTTCAATGTGCTCCCGAGAGCAACTGGGTTTTGAGATTGCTCCTAGGTCTTTAGGTAATGTTGAGTTAGTGATTCTAATGGTTTTGGGTCTTGCGGTTCGTATAGATAGTGGTTCAAGATAATTCACCAATTAATTTAGCTTAGTACTTAACTAATTTTCATCTAATTTCTAAAGGATTCGATCATTAAGGATTTCTACCTGAGGTGGTACTCAGGTCTTTGTACAAATTTTTCCGAGACGTTATAATCTACCCCCTTAAAGAAAAATTTTATCATCGAAATTAGTACCTTTTTGTACTCTTCGAGAATCTGAGGGTAGTTCTTACGAACTTCGGCTTCCGTTTCACAGGTCGCCTCTTCCTCAGTGTGGTGTGTTCATAATACTTTCACAAGCAGGATAAGTTTGTTGCGCAACACATGTTCCTTCCTATCCAGAACACGTGTTGGCCACAGTACAAAGGTAACATCTTCACTTATGGCCACCTCACCCTCGTGAGGTTGACTAGGGACTTTGCTGAGCTCAGGAGCTCAGAGTACCACAGATTTAGGAATTTGATACTCCGCCTTAACAAGAGCCTGGTCGGAATCGCTCAGTCGTGACCCAAAAGGGAAGATATCCAAGGGTCGTTCTACAGCAGGCTGAGCTGCCACCCTTACAACTAGATCAGACTCACCCTCATGTCATTCCGGCACTGGAGATAGTGGTCCGGAAGGAGTGCCCAGTCGGGAATCCACACTCCCCGGCTCAGACTCGTCGTCGAACACTCCCGACACTGATACTTTATCAGAAATATTGGACATTCCGACCAAAAGAAACAGAAAATGAAGAGGAGGAAGGGAAGAATGACTAGAGTAGGGGACTCAAAGAAATAGAGCTCTCTGAAGAAGTGGATTCTGACTTACGAAAAATCACTTGGTCTAGTGATCTGGAAGAACAACAAGAGTAGAAAATGCGAATAGAGTGATTTCGGGCTATCCTCCCCCCTTTTATAGACTCCTTGGCTACGAGCATTGATTGCCCGCATTCAATGTCATAGCTCGAAGAGGCGTTACAACTCACGCCATCCTCCTCGTGACTGCTGTCGGTTCACGAGCTGACCCGACTACCGAGGTATAAACACGTGTCTGGACGTTATTAGCCGAGAATAGAAGAGGTGCTGTTTCAGTGCATGTCTCCTCAAGTGACCTATCCCATCATTGCCAATCTCCCTCGATCTCCGAGCATGACCTCCATAACCGCCTTTCTCTCTTCCGCCATAATGACTGACAGGTTCGACCTCTCGACTCCCAATCTCTACCATGCAAGTGTCAGTCCACATCAACTTATTTCCCGAGCTTCCGAAGAGCACTCAGAAGTACGGTGGCTACTGTTATGGGTAAAAATGGACCGACCATGACAACTAGAATCAGAGAACACAAAGTACAAGTAAAGGAGGTCGGATAAGAGCTCGACCAGACAACTGAGCATGACCTCCACAAACAACTCGAGCATCAACCACCAACAGTGGGCTCGGCTCTTGCCGACATCTTGCTATCACGACTAATGATAGGCCATAAGTATCGAGCTCACCTGCCTCAAACATAGGCACCAAGTACGATCGACTGTTCAACTCGGTCTATAGGACCTCAGCCAATCTAACCTGTATATTGGCCTCGACTATCTATCACAAACTTCTCGGAAGCCAACCACCGATAGATCTCTCTCCTCGGAAGTTGACCCTGGGAAATCTCCTTCAAATCCGAAGAAAATCAATCCCTCAAGATATTAGTTGAGGATAGCGCCTTGGATTCCGAGGACGATCCTTAGAATGATACACACCTACAGTGAAAGGTAGACACAAAACCCTTTTCTTATGATAGACTTAGTTTGCGTGCCCTAACTTTGGCATAAGAAGGTTTCCTTCCGTAATTAAGGTCTCCATTGTTGTTTGCTTTTGTAGGTGTAGAGCTTTCATTGTCTAATTTTCAAGTGAACACCTGGGAAAACAAATGAGAAATTTGGGACTGTGGACCCCACCTTTTATCCAGTTGTTTTTATGAAACAATACAAACTTAGTTTGGGAACTTAGACTTGCTCGTACGGACACCGAATTTGAGAACAAAAATACCCCTCCCTTCCTTTCGAAGACGAGCACTGACACTCCTCCAACCGAGAGTTGTACGCTCCTCCAACTGAGAGTTGCACGCTCCTCCAACTGAGAGTTGTACGAACGACTTAAAAGAGATCAAAGTTACATTGCCCCACAGCTATGTATTTATTATATCCACAACGTTCATCCATATTTCGAGATCATTTCGGAGCATTATTCAAAAAAAAAAAAAATCATATCTAAAGATCAACTGGACCACACCACAAAGAGTAGCGGGAAAACTGATTTTCACCGTTAAAAATTTTGTAGGGCCCACCATAACATTTATTTTCCATCCAATCTATTCATAAGGTCACAAAGGCCTGGATGAAGAGGAAAACAAAAATTTCATAATGATCCAAAACTTCTGTAACCCCTAAAAGGGTTTTAATGGTAGACGTTCAATTCCCCACTACCTTTTTCAGTGTGGTCCACTTGATAGTTAGATCTGTCTTATTTTACGTCTCAAGCTTAATATGAGCTCGCCAAATAGATGGATGGTTTGGATATAACACAGACCTCATGATGGGACCCACAAAAGGCGATGGTGATTACAACAATAAAAATAAATAAATAAACTAGGAACCTATGGCTACGGTGTTTTCTATGGCTACGGATTATAACCGTAGCCATAGCCATAGCCCCTGCTTTTTCGATATGTATCGAAGGTCTTTTGATATATCGAAAAAGGTCTAGAACTGTCTAGTGAGTTTGCCTCAAAAATCCTGTAGTTTTCCCTATGGTTACGGATTATAACCGTAGCCATAATTATAGTCCGTTGCAGTCTATGCATTTTTAAATTTTTTTTTAAATTAAAATTTTTTTTTTTTTACATGGAGAACTTTATTCTACCTACATTTTTCTCTAATACATATTTATATAAATATGTATATATAAGCATATATTTTTTTTCTCTTTTAATTCATTTCTTTGTCTATTTATTCAACAAGCATATCTCCTAAACTAGAATGATTTACTTAACGTACCACAAATGATTTTGGGGTAGGAGAAGCTAATTTAGCCAACAAACCTAGTTATTTTCCAAGAGTCCATCGAGTCGATGGTCGAAAATCCATTTCATTCACTTCGTAGTCAATTTCAATCACTTTGCGGTCAAATTGGAAATTGAGCGGGGCAAAAATGAAATTGAGCGGGGCAAACTAGAAATTGAGCGGGGCAAACATGAAATTCAGCAGGGTAAACATTAAATTGAGCGGGGCAAACCAGAAATTCAGCGTGGTAAACATGAAATTGAGCGGGGCAAACATGAAATTGAGCGGGGCTAATGAGAAATTGAGCGGGGCAAACATGAAATTGAGCGGGGCAAACTAGAAATTGAGCGAGGCAAACATGAATTTCAGTAGGGCAAACATGAAATTGAGAGGGGCAAACACGAAATTGAGCGGGGCAAACTAGAAATTGAGCGGGGCAAACATGAAATTGAGCAGGGCAAACATGAAATTGAGCAGGGCAAACATGAAATTAAGCGGGGCCAACGAGAAATTGAACGGGGCAAACATGAAATTGTGCGGGGCAAACATGAAATTGAGCGGGGCAAACTAGAAATTGAGTGGGGCAAACATGAATTTCAGTGGGGCAAACATGAAATTGAGTGGGGCAAACACGAAATTCAGCTGGGCAAACTAGAAATTCAGCGGGGCAAATATGAAATTCAGTGGGGCAAACATGAAATTGAGCAGGGCAAACTGTGGGAAATAAAATATATTTGTGTTTTTCCTTCATTAATGTTTAAGAGACCTTATGAACCAGTTCGATGACAAATAAACATGTTAGGCCTAGGAGCACTAGTCTGTCTTTCTTAACATGTATGCGCCTCAATGATCGCATGTTGTGCCGGAGAGGGAAGCTGATTGGTTGGTGTACAACTGCTGCAGGTACGTGTCGTTGGAAGAGGAGCACTAACACTCCTCAATCTCTAAGTTGTACGAACAATTCAAAGGAGATCAAAGTTACATAACCACATAATGATGTATTTATTATATCTAGATTATTTTAGAGCATTATTAAAAAATTGAATCATATCCAAAGATCATCTGGATCACACCATAAATAGTAGCAGCAATAATGATTTTCACCGTTAAATAATTTGTAGGGCCCACCGTAATGTTTATTTTACATCCAATCTTTTCATAAGGTCACAAACACCTGAATGAAGAGTAAAAACAAATTTCATATTGATCCAAAACTTTTGTAACCCCAAAAAGGGTTTCAATGGTAGACGTTCAATCCTCTACTAGTTTTTGCGGTGTGGTCCACTTGATAGTTAGATCTATCTTATTTTTCATCTCAAGCCTTAAGACAAGCTCCCCAAATGGATGTACGATCTGGATATAACACATACCCCGTGATAAGACCCACAAAACTCTCTCTCATTGCCACTCCCCTATATTAAATGCATTCGGTCCCTAACATAGACCTCATGTTTGCCCTGCTCAATTTCATGTTTGCTGCGCTCAATTTCATGTTTATCCCGCTCAATTTCAAGTTTGCCCCGCTCAATTTCTAGTTGCCCCGCTCAATTTCATGTTTGTCCAGCTCAATTTCTAGTTGCCTCGCTGAATTTCGTGTTTGCCCTGCTCAATTTCATATTTGCCCCACTGAAATTCATGTTTGCCCCACTCAATTTCTAGTTTGCCCCGCTCAATTTCATGTTTGCCCCGCTCAATTTCTCGTTGGCTTCGCTCAATTTCATGTTTCCCCCGTTGAATTTCTAGTTTGCCCCACTTAATTTCATGTTTGCCCCACTAAATTTCTAATTTGCCCCGCTCAATTTCTAGTTTGCCTCGCTGATTTTCGACCATCGACCTGATGGAATCTTGGAAAATAACCAGGTTGGTTGGCTAAAGTAGCTTCTCCTATCCCAAAATCATATGGGTACGTCAAGTAACTAATTTTGGTTTAGAAGATATTCTTGTTAAATGAATAAAGAAAGAAATGAAGAAAAAGTGAGAAAAAAATTTTGTATGCTTATATATACATATTTATATAAATATGTATTAGAGAAAATTGTAGGTAGAATAAAGTTCTTCATGTAAAAAAATAAAAATAAAAAAATAATAATTTTTTTTTTTTTGCATAGACTAGTTATAACTCCGGTTATAATCTGTAGCTATAGGTAAAATCACTTTTGATACATATTCGATATGTATCGAAAATTGCAGGATTTTTTAGGCAAACTTGTTGTACAATTCTGGACCTTTTTCGATAATATCGAAAGACCTTCGATATATCGAAGTACATATCGAAATACCTTCGATATATATCGAAGGACATATCGAAAAAGCATGGGCTACGGTTATGGCTACAGTTATAATCTGTAGCAATAGGAAAAACCAGCTTTCCCAAATCACATTTCTTTTGTGGGTCCCATCATGAGGTTTGTGTTATATCCAAACTGTCCATCTATTTGGTGAGCTCATATTAAGGCTTGAGACGAAAAATAGGATAGATCTAACTATCAAGTAGACCACACTGTAAATGGCAATGGGAAATTGAATGTCCACCATTGAAACCCTTCTAGGGGTTATAGAAGTTTTGGATCATTATGAAATTTGTTTTTCCTCTTCATCCAGGTCTTTGTGACCCTATGAATGAATTTAGATGGGAAGGACTTCTCACAAACATCATAGTGGGCCCCTAAAAAGTTTTATGCCCTAAAAAGTTTTTAATGGTCGACCTCATTCAACACTATTTCCTGTAATGTGGTAACACTTGAGATTTGGATATACCTCATTTTTGGTCTCATACCATAAAATGATGTAGAAAAATATATGGACGACATGGATGAAAAGCATACATCATGGTGGGTCCATAGACCACCGACCATCTGCCATTGACTGGTGGCAGGGAAGTACCCAATCCATTCCCGTGAAAGGAGGGGTATTTTCATCCTCAAATTCACGGTCCGTATGAGCAGGTTTAAGTTTCCAAATGAAGTTTGTATTGCTTCATGAAACCTGCTGGATAAAAGGTGGGGTGCACGGTCCCAAATTTCTCAACAAAAAATGGCATCGACATTGTACCCAGAGCTTTTGATATATTTTAATTTTGGGCTCTGGCACCCAAAAGAAAACTGATGGACAGCGTGGTAGAAAATATTCATCATCGTGGGGCCATATATGCCTGTCATCAGCGATGCGGTGGTATTAGGGAATTCGGATTCGGTAGTGACCCGTCCAGTAGAGGTAGGAACTAGTCGATACCGGATAAACTTTGTGGGCCTCACCATGCTGGTTTTTTTTTTTTTCTTTCCTATCCATGCCATTCATCCATATTTCCAGCTCTTCTTAAAGCCTGAGCCTATAAATAAAACAGGTACAATTCTCAAGTGGACCCCAGGCAGAGGAAAGAGTGGTGATTGAGTGCCATCATTAAAAACTTTAGGAGGCCACAAAAGTTACTGAGTGCCATCATTAAAAACTTTACGAGGCCACAAAAGTTTTGGATGAAGCTATATTTGGGCTGTCTCTTCATCCGGAGATCCAATAGACAATTTGAATGGCAATATACATTACAGTGGGCCATAAGAAATTTTTAATGGTGGGCATTCAATAACCACGGTTTCCTGTGATATGGTTCACATGAGATTTATCTGTCTCATTTTTCGGATCATGGAATAAAATGAGCTATTCAAATTGATGGACGGATTGGATAAAACACACGCATGATGGTGGAGCCCACTGCAGCGACGAGGACTGAGATCTCGGTAGTGGAGGGGTCACTACCGAGCCCGAGTCTGTCTTGGGTCACCGTCGTCATCCAATCCGCTTCCGTATAAAATATGGTTGAGTGATGAACGTCACATGAATGTCACGTTTCCACCACTTCTATGGGAGAGTCCCAAGGACATGCTTCTTTTTTTTTTTTTTTTAATTTCTTTTGGTCTTCTTCAACATGTTTTCCCATTTATTGATGTCCTATCGTCTAATGATAAATACCTGTCTTTTTGTTCCGCCCACTGCATCGAAACAGCTTTCCTTTCCCGAACATTTCCCACCTTTTCCTTCTTTTTTCCTTCTCTCGTTTCCTCTGTTTCTTGATTCGAAGAAATGGAAGGAGAGCAGGAATGGGAAGGAGAGGAGTCCGCTCCGACTCTTATACTAAGGACCCGGAAGGGCAAAATGGTAAATCTCGACGCTGCTAGAGTAGAACGGACTGCAGAGACCGACCGAAGCGTTTACTTGGATAGAGTTGAAGGTAAGAACAGCACAACAACCGTCGTACTATTTTGAGATTCTATTTTTCTATTTCTTAGTAATGTTAAATGACCCTTTTGCCCTTGCACCACTCCCGTTTTTTTATCCAACCGATCCCGGTGCCACTTTCTGCTTTCGAAGTTGGGGCTTTTGAGTTTCAGCAGTAGAATATATATTATAGAAAGGGAAAATTGTAATTCTGTTTATTTATTTATTGGCTGCGTCATGATATTTGGTGCAACCAAACACGCCTTTATCTTTTATTGCAATTGCGAAATTCTTCCGAAATGCTAGTAATTTGCTGCGAAATTCATCCGCTTTTAGTTTCTATGGAAATCTAGATCTTTCTTTATTGTTTTTGTTGTTGTTTGTCTCAGACTGAGGATTTTAGCTATAAATTTCAATGGTCTCGGCATTATAGGTTGAAGATCGGTGTTTTTTTTTTCCTGGACGTTTTATGGTGCGTTTGGTAAGACCACCAGAAGCTACTTCTGGCAGCTTCTCTTACAAAATAGGAGTTATTCTGAAGTGTAGAATGGCTTCTATTTTGAAAGAGAAGCTTCTACGAAACGAACCCTTAGTCTCTGAAGACTATTCAAGTTGTTTCGGTTCTTGAACGGGTCAATTGAGGGTCCGTTTGGATGTGCAATTTTATTACTGGTTGGAAAACATGAAGGGTCATTTCTTGATCAATATTTATTAATCAGAAAAGAGAACAGACACCTGTAGCAGCCCCAGATAAAAAAGAAAAAAAAAAAAAAAGCCAAATGTTAAGTTGGGCCACTCAAATCTTCTTTCAATCACAATTAGTCCATGTAATTGCACAGTAACATATATCACAAATCAAACTGTCTTCTTAACTGTAGACTAGTGGGTCCGGTCGTGATTCTTGGGTCCGTTTTTCCAGTATGTGCTCACAAACTCAGCATACTACAAGAATATGGTAGTCTATTAGGGTCCGTTTGAATACCACCCAATAGGTAACTTTTTAACTTATGTTAAGTTAATAAGCTACCTTTTTTCTTTTTTACTTGACGTAGTTTTGTAAGCACCATTGTAAAAGTAACCAATGAAAGTTACTTATCTCCATAAGGATTTTTATTTTTTTATTTTTTTTTGCTTTTCAACTTTTGTTTTTTCTACTTCTTTTCAACATCTGACTTTGCTACTCTTTCTCTATGTGATGGATGGCCCATCTCAAAGGAGGCTCCTTATGATGGATGATCTGCATCAAAAGTGGGGCCCACATGGTGGATGGTCCACATCAAAGGTGGGCCCCACATTATGGATGATCCACATCAAGGTGAGCCCACATAATGGATTCTCCACATCAAAGTTAGGCCCCTAAAAATGAATGGTCCACATACAAAGCATGTTCCGCATGATGGATGACCCACATTGAAGGTGAGGCCCAAATGATAGACAGTCCATATCAAAGGTGGGCTCCACATGAGGGGCAATGGATGTTGAAGGTGGCCCCACATGACGGACAATGGCATTGACGGTGGGCCCCACATGTTGGATGACCCACATTAAGGTGGGCCCCACATAATGGACGATCTGCATCAAAGGTCGACCCCTAATGATAAATTGTCCACCTCCAGGCGGGCCCTGCATGATGGATGGACCACACCATGGACGGTCAATATCAAAGATGGGCCACACATGATGGATGGACCACACCATGGATGGTCAACATCAAAGATGGGCCCCACATGATAGGTGGTGGAAATTGTGGTGTGCCCCAAATGATGGATGAGCCACATCAAGGTGGGCCCCACATAATGGATAGTCCACATCAAAGTTGTTGTGATGAGTTGCTCACATCCAAGGTGGGCCCTACATGATGGATGGCTCACATCGAAGGTGGGGCCCACATGATGGATGATTCACACAAGAGGTGGGCTCTATATGATGGGCGGTGGATATTAAAGGTGGGCCGCACATGATGGACAATAACATTGATAGTGGGACCTCCGTGATAGATGATCCATATCAAGGGGGGCCCCACATTAGGACATTCACATTGAAGGTCGGCCCCTAATGATGAATGACCCACATCCAAGGTGGGCCCCACTTGATGGATGACCCACTTCAAAGTTGGGCGGTCCTCATTATAGATGGGCCCGCATGATGGACGACCCACATCCAGAGTGGGCCCCACATGATGGATAGCCCACATCGAAGGTGGGCCTCACAATGTGGATGGTCCACGTTGAAGGTAGTCCCCACATGATGGATGGTTCACATTGAAGACATGGCCAAGGTGGGCCCTAATGAACAGTCCACATCAAAGCTTGGGCCCTATGATGGACGGTGGATATTAAGGGTGGACCAAACAAACTTGAGGGATAAGTACTTGTGTGATCTTGGAAATTAAACATACTTTTTAACTTTTTGGATGACAAGTATGTTGTTTACCAAACATATCTACTTTTTAGATAAGTAGAAACCAAGATAAGCTATAGTAGCTTATGTAAAGTAACTTACGATCCAAATGCCCCCTTAGCTTTCTTGATGCATCACGGGGAGATGCATTTCTGTTATTCCGCTTCAGCAAGAGACATGGATATAGACCCTTCCTTAGTCCTGTTGAGGAGGAAGTGTTGCATGCACAACACTAAGCATCGACTTCCAAATAATTGAAAATTTGAGTGCATGGTTTTTTAAGGACTGATCTGATTAAAATTGTTTTGGTAACACTCATTATTCGTTTTCATTGGTACTATATACCCAGCATAATCTCTTTAGTAACTTCTCTGTAGTCCAGCATAATGAATCACTATTTAATGAACAATTCCACCTGCAAGCCCTCACCTGCAAATTCTAAAACACAAGCATTCCACACGTGCTAGTGTGGATGTATGCAATCTTGGTTGTTAATTAGGCAGCCACAACGGTAAATCTGCCCAGGCCCAAAACTCATTCTGGTATGCCCTTTCCTGATGGGCCACACATATATGAAGAAATGGATGGTAAAAAAGGGATGACTATTGGCGCACTTTTGACATACATGTGTTGCCCACTTGATGAGTTCACCGGCTTATTTTTACACTAGGGCATATAAACCATGGTTTCCACTGATGTATGGCCTATATATCATGCACATGTGCCATTGGGAGCTTGTGTTTAGCATTTGCAGATGATCTTTGCAAGTAGCTTTCCTTGTGTTTAATTCCAGAGCAAGATCAAGTTGGCCTATAGGCTGTCAGTTTTTTTAGATGTTGTCAATCCTGCATGACATCATCTTTCTTTTATTATATCCTTGGCATTTTTTTTTTTAAAATTATTTTTTAATTGGAGATGATGTCCTTTTAGGTATATATTTGGCGATTGGTTTCTGGTATTTTTCTGATGTAATGAGTTCTATCTCTCCCATTTTGGTATTTGGCGAACGTAAAATTACTTTTGCATTTCTGTGACTGAAGGAATATGGAAGTGTCGCCACTGCACATGGACCTACCGAATGGGAAGTCCTGGCATAGATCATGCTCACAATCATGAAGAGTATTTCAGAGGGTTGGCAAATGCCAAAACATTATCTCAGCAGGGATCATGTTTTGGTTCACAAAGTCAACAAGGTCAGTAGCTATCGAATTTTCCAAAGCAGAAGATAGCAGTAAACGCTAAACAGTTATTACAGCTCAAATGATCCAACTAATTGATCAATATTCTCTACAGATAGCTAAAAATCCATGTGTAATCTTTCATATTGTTTTTTTTTTTTTTTTTTTTTTTTTTTTTTTTTTTTTTTTTTTGTATCATAATATGAAAATGGAATTTGCCATCTTCATCAAGTAGAAACTATCATGTCATATTTCTCACTAGTAGTTCCAATGCCATCTCTTGTTTTCCTTTAATCATGAATCACTTCTGGCATGGAAATACTCCCATGTTTCTTTCTTGCGGTGCACATAACATAAGAGATGCAAGTGACAAAATGGTTATATGCTTGCAGGTATTGCATCTACTGATGAAAATGGGGGGACAAAATTCAGCACTGTTGGCTTTTCTGCTGGTGAGAAAAACCAAGGGAATGGTGAAGCAGATCTTGACACAAAGATAAATGGTCTTTCCAATGAAGACAACAATGGAAGTGCAGTGGATATGAGGGCTGAAAACCAATTAGGTTTTAATATTAGATACTTAGAAACGGCAAATTTCACTAGCACCATTGAATCCACTGATAAGAATGTGGCAATGAAATTCCAGACCAACAGCATGTACACTCGTGAGGAAAACCCAGAAGCTGATGAAGCTGATTTTGCAAAAAAGAAATTTGAAAATCTAGATGGTCTTCCAAATGTAGACAACCACAAAATTCCAATGAATATGAAGGCTGAAAGCCAGCTGGATTCAAAATTTATATACTCTGAAGTGTTTGGTGAAAATGGAACCACCGGATTTGAGCCTTTTGAGAATGTAATAAGAGCAAGTTCACATGGTAAGCTAGTGCATGGTAGTAAACCAGTAGTAGAAATGGATGTTGAGAGGGTGTTAGAAGAGCAGGATACACACGATTTATACTGTCCTAATTGTAACTCATGTATTACTAAGAGGGTTATTTTACGTAAAAGAAAACGGAGGGGCCAAGATGTCCAGTTTGAGTCAAAGCGTGAAAAAATTGAACCAGTACTTCAACCTGATCTGAATGCTAGTACTGACACGGGGCCTGACGTCTTCAGATGTTTAGGGTGTTTCAGCTTTTTCATTCCAACAGGTATGACTTTGTCTCAAACATGTGTGGCTACTATTTTTATTTATGATTTTATCTTACAGTTTTCGTAGCTGTTTGCTCTTCAAACCTAGAAGTATGGTCTTTTTTGACAGGTGATAAATATCCTTTTGCGGTAATTTAAGATATTATTATGACTGAATAGTGCATTACTGCTCAACCGTTCCTATTTGATAATTTAATGCTTCTTGCATATCCTATGGTGTACTTGATTAGAGTGAGAAATGATTGTTCGCCATAGGGCTACATGCTGATTTGTTATAGTACCTTAAATTGAAATACATGTACTCACTTATATACGAACGTCACATACGTTTACTTTCAGTCAAGTAGTTTATATTGAAATCCTGTATCTTTCAGGACCATTTTCTTGCTAAATAAAGAGAAGTGCAACTTCAGTGGAAGACAATGACTGTGCAGAAAAATTTACAGATTTGCACGTAGTTGCCCAATCCTTCTAAATAGGTGCAGCTCTAACTTTGAATCACACTTCAGACTTATGCTCCTGCTCCTGTTTCCTACCTATTTAATATTTATACTTAGAAAACATTTTCAAATTAGACACTTCCCCACTCCCGCACCTGAACTTGTTGCCGCTTCAGTTCACGCTTCATGCAACTGTAGATTTCCATGAGGAGAATTTGGCTGACATCCATTTAGAAGTCTGTGGGACTAGTTTCCAATGGCATCTCATATTCTCATTTTCTCACAATTTAGTAAATGCAGTGTTGGTTGCTAGCAGATCCTAGATTGTTCAATGATACTATTAGATTGAGTCCAACACTACCTACTGTACAAAAGACGACAACAACATGGTCTCTTCATAAGAACTGGAGAATCTTTTACATGTGTGTTCACACTAGCCTACCTACACACCTCTACATGCGCATGTATACATGTATGTATGCACACAAGTAGAGTGTATACAAAGAGATTCTCAACTATGGTGGCAATGGGTTGGATTCATTCTGGTTGGGCTCAACCTGGGCCTGAATTGTTTACTAAACTGGCCAAGAAGTTAACCAGACTCCAACCCCTTTACCAAACGGTCCAAGAATTCAAAGCCAAGCCTGACCCATGAGCCATGAACCACAACACAAGCCCAACAAATCTGCTAAGCATATCAATTTAAGAGCCCATTACTAAACGGTCCAAGAATTCAAAGCCAAGCCCGACCCACGAGCCATGAACCACAACACAAGCCCAACCAATCTGCTAAGCAGATCAATTTAAGTCCGTTACTAAATGGTCCAAGAATTCAAAGCCAAGCCTACCCACGAGCCGTTAACCACAACACAAGCCCAACCAATCTGTTAAGTAGATCAATTTAAGCATGTGACCCAACTTGAAACAAATTCTTAGGTCCGTGCTCCACTCATCTCAAAATGTTACTTAGTGGGCCTAATTCTCGGGCCCTAGTTTTTAAGAGGTCTATTACTATTTATAAGCTTCTTATGAGCAATTGGTTCAGGGTCAGCCTGACCCAACCCATTTACTCAATGGGTCTCACTTGGACCAGGTCTAATGCACGCCCTGCCAAATGGGGCCTAAACCCATCTAAGAAGTGGCTTGGGCCAGCTGCCTGTGGGCCGACCTGACCCATTGTCAGCCCTGTGCTCAATCATACTAAAAGAATGCTTGAAAATTCACATTTTTTACCAGTCTCCTTACATTTCAATGTGTAACATCTTTGGGCAGCAATTTGCCCACAAATTGCAGACATCAGCCACTTGTAGACATGGTGAGCAAAGTAAGGGTGCAAATTGTGGGTTGGGTCGGGTTGAGGGTCAACCTGAGTCCAACCTGATCTCAAGAGGACCCAACCTGCAACCCAATCAGACCCAAATTCCAACCTTTGGTGCCAAACCTGAACCCAACCTGATGTCCTCTATACTCAACCCAACCTGATCTGTCCCAACCTCAACACAACCCAAATACATGTGATTATTCCCAAACCCCCCCTAACCCGGCCCGAATTTGCTCAACCTGAACCCTTGGGCAGGTTAGGGCGGGTTGAGGGTCGACTCGAGCCTAACCTGACCTCAAGAGGACCGCAACCCAACTAGACATGAATTTGAACCTGAGATGCCCAACCTAAACCCAACCTAAAGTCCACTATGTTGGGCCCAACCCAACCCAACCCATCCTGACCTCACCCCAACCGAAATTCGTGTGATTATTCCCAACCCAATCCAACCTGACTGAATTTGCTCAACTCGAACCCAACCTGAATTCAAACCGAGATGGTGTTTTCCAACCTGAACGCAACCCAGGACCTTGACAACTCAACCCAACCCAACCCAAACTTGGGTTGGGTCAACTAGGTTCTGTTTGACTCAAACCCTAGTTGGATCCCTAGAACAAAATATTCATCTGTTAGAGGATCCATGTGGCAGCAAATGGCTTCTAATGTAACGTCTTCCCAGGAAATATGCACAAGGATCTTATTAAGTTATTTGCTCATGAAACATCGAGTGTGATGTAATTGCAATTCTTGTTCCCAATTTCATGTGTGGAGTTCAGGGTCGGTTTGGAGGTTATGAATGTAGAAATCTCTTGCAGGTTGGTCATAACCATAAGGCACAATATTCTGGTTTTGTGCTGGATATGGAGGCATCTATCAATTTTTTTCTTTTTTACTTCTTCTAGAGAATATCAGAGACGTCTTTCATTAAGCATCTTCTTTGACCTCCGATGATCAAGGTGTCCCGTATCGGTATCGGTTGGCGTAACGGTGACCTCCAAAACCGATACGGATACGGGGGCGTAACGGCGATACGGGGGCATAATGGCCCGTAACGGCGCAATTTTTTTTTTTTTTTGCCAAAAAAATATGAAAAAATATGGATTAAATCCGGAATATTCTAAGCATTCCAAGTATGCATTCATTTATAAATTGGAACATGTTTATGGTGGTGTAACGATTCACTCTTTGGTGAGAAGTTGTATCGGACTGTCTGATGAATTTATGAACCAGATAACCTGAATTTGACTACAAAATTCATATATTTAATTTTCTAACTATCTACTATCAATGATAGATATATTAGAATGAATGTAATATGAAAATATCTTACATTTGGCATTTGCAATTATTTTTTAGGAATTTCTCGAACATGCGTAAATAGAAAAAAATATTTTAAAAAATATAAAATGGCACCCCAAATCTATAAAATGCACATTAACATGTTCTACTATGATTAACACATCACATGGCATGATTAAAACAGCAAAACAATCATTAAAAAATGATTTTTCGAATTAAAAAAAAAAAGCCATAATTAATGCGTAAATAAAAAAAATATTAAAAAAAAATATAAAATGGCACCCTAAATCTGTAAAATGCACATTAACATGTTCTACTATGATTAACACATCACATGACATGATTAAAACATCAAAACAATCATTAAAAAATGATTTTTCGATTTTTTTTTTTAAAAAAAGGCCATAATTAATGCGTAAATAGAAAAAAATATAAAAATATATGTAAAATGGAACCCCAAATTTGTAAAATGCACATTAACATGTTCTACTATGATTAACACTTCACATGGCATGATTAAAACATCAAAACAATTATTAAAAAATGATTTTTCGAATTTAAAAAAAAGGGCCATAATTATTGCGTAAATAGAAAAAAATATAAAAAATATATAAAATGGCACCCCAAATTTGTAAAATGCACATTAACATGTTCTCCTATAATTAACACATCACATGGCATGATTAAAATTGCAAAACAATCATTAAAAAATGATTTTTTGAATTTAAGAAAAAAGGGCCATAATTAATGCATAAATAGAAAAAAATATAAAAAAAAATATAAAATGGCACCCCAAATCTGTAAAATGCACATTAACATGTTCTACTATGATTAACACATCACATGGCATGATTAAAACAACAAAACAATCATTAAAAAATGATTTTTCGAATTAAAAAAAAAAATGGCTATATTTAATGCGTAAATAGAAAAAAATATAAAATATATATAAAATGGCATTTGTTGTATATCCATGTGGTCCATCCTTTTTGCCCACTTATTTTAGGGCATGGACAAAAAAATGAGGCTGATCCAAATCTTAGGTGGATCACAAAATGTGCCTTAAGAAGATTTTAACGGCGGGCATTCAATCCCAACTGCGTGGTCCAATTGAGATTTTGATCCCTTCATTTCAAGGATCATGCTTTAAAATGAACTTGAAAAATTATGAATGGCATGGATTTACCATACATAAATCAAGGTGGGCCCCACCGCATGCAATAAAATAGTGAGTGTGCACTATGCAGCGTGCACTGCAGATTATAAAAAAAAAAAAAAAAAAAAAAAAACTGCGTGGCTGTGAAACAGCCAGGCCATTCCGTTCGGTTTTGCTGGAAAAAGAAAAGAAAAGAGAGGAAAATGAAAAGAAAAGACGGAAAGCAGAGAGAGGGGACCGAACTGAGAGAGAGAGAGAGAGAGAGAGAGAGAGAGAGAGAGAGAGAGAGAGAGAGAGAGAGAGCCGCAGCCGCAGTAGCCGCAGGAGCGCCGCAGCCCCATTGTAAGAAGAAGAAGAAGAAGAAAAGAAATGAAAAAGGTAAGTTTTTTTTTTTTCAAGGCCCGTAATGGCCGTTATGGCCACAAAATTCCATAACGGCCGTTTCGATCCCGTATCGCGTAATAGTGTCAGCCGTTACCATTACGTATCGGCCGATACGGCCGTATCGTAACGGATATGGGACACCTTGCCAATGATAGCATAAATGACAAATAAAGACCTCATTGCAATGACACAAAGATGTGAAGTTGAATTTGATTTACAACTGTAAAAGTTCGCAGAAGTCATTCATTGCTGCACTATTTTCATTGGATATGTAGTATCTGTAAACAAACCAAAAACAATGGAGAACAATGGAAGTTTTGAAGAGAATGATTCTCCTTTTCTTATCTGTATTTGAGACAACCCTGAAGGGTTGAATATATAGAGTTTTACAACGACTATACAAGGTAAGATGGTAAATACAAAATCTTCTATACAAGGCATGTGGCCTGTCTTCTATACAAGGCATGTGGTGCCTGTCTAACATCCCCCCTCAAACTAATGCTTGTCATCAACAAGTAATAGTTTGCTAACTAGAAATGAGTGCCGTGCAGAAGTGAGGGACTTCGTGAGAATGTCGGCAATTTGATCATGGGATGCGACATGTGGTAGCGAAATGATCTGAGACTGAAACTTCTTGCGGATGAAGTGACAGTCAACTTCAATATGCTTTGTCTGTTTATGAAAAACTAGATTAGAGGCAATCTGAATGACACTCAGATTATCTACATGGAGTGGAATAGGATTTTGTAGATGAACGCCCAAGTCAGAAAGAAGTCCACGTAACCAGATAATCTCACTACAAGCTGCAGATATTGCTCCATACTCGGCTTCCGTGCTTGATTTGGAAACAGTGGCCTGCTTCTTACACTTCCAAGAGATGAGAGAAGTACCGAGAAAAACACAGTAGCCAGTGGTAGATCTGTGTGTGAGAGTACAACTGGCCCAGTCAACATCTGAATAAGCACGAAAGTCCAGAGGGGCCGTGGAGGAGAAGAATAGAGATCGATCCAGAGTTCCACGTAGGTACCATAAGATGCGCAATACTGCAGTCATATGAAGAGTTCGAGGAGCAGAAACAAATTGGCTGACAACTTGGATCGCATAGGCAATATCAGGACAAGTCATTGTTAAGTAAACCAGACTCCCAACCAAACGGCGGTATAATGTGGGATCCGCAAGGAGTTCACCATCGTCACGGCCATAGTGAACATTAAGTTCCAAGGGAGTTTGAACTGTCTTCTGATCCGTTAAGGAAGCCAAAGCGAGAAGATCTTTGGTATATTTATGCTGGCTGACCAGGATTCCACGTATAGAATGCGAAAATTCAAGTCCAAGAAAGTATGTCAGATGACCCAGGTCCTTCATCTTGAAGGATGACTGCAGAACTTCCTTTAATGCTGAGATGCCAGTATTATCGCTACCAGTCAGAAGTAGGTCATCAACATATACGAGAACAATGACGATACCATGTTCAGAGGTGCGCAAGAATAATGATAGATCATGACCACTTTGAGTAAAGCCAGCTCCTGTAACAACATCATGAAAACGTTGGTACCATGCCTGAGGGGCTTGTTTGAGACTATATAGAGCTTTCTTCAGACGATAGACTTTATTGGCAGGGATTAAAGATCTAAGAGGAGGTTTCAAATATACTGTTTCTTAGAGGTCTCCATGAAGAAAAGCATTTTTCACGTCCATTTGAGTGAGTGGCCAAGAGCGAACTGATGATACTGTCAGAAGAGTGCGAACAGTTTTCATTTTGGCCACAGGAGTGAATGTCTCATCATAATCAATTCCGTGTTCCTGTTTGTATCCTTGAGCGACAAGCTGAGCTTTGTATCGATCCAATGATCCGTCAGACTTGAGCTTCACAGAATAAATCCATTTACTGTCAATTAATTGGTGGTCAGTACGTCGAGTAACAACGTCCCACGTATGATTATCATCCAATGCTGCAAGTTCTTCTCCCATAGTCTTCTTCCAACAATCATGACTGGCTGCTTGATGGTATGAAGTAGGAATAGATACAGTATCTAGGGTAGTATTCATGGTAGACAGAGTATATCAAGCGATCAGCCTGTCGATGTGCACGAGTGGAACGACGGACGAAGATAGGATCCGGATCGGTTACGGGTACAGTAGGGAGAGTAGTAGGTGATGGATCTATACGTGGTCGTCGTGAATAAACCTGTAATGGACAAGGAGGTGTACTCGAGGCAACCGGAATGTCAGGAAAAATAGTAATACCCGTACACAACGAGAAACCGGACCATAGCAACGAAAACCCTTTTGAGTTTCTCCAAATCCCAAGTACATATATTTGACTGATTTTGGGGAAAGTTTATTACGTTCACGTGATGCCAGATGAACATAACATACACAACCAAAAACACGAAATGTGAAATATGTTGGAAGAGAACCGGTGAGAACAAAGTAGGGAGATTTACTATTCAGGACTGTGGTTGGCAATCGATTAATCAAGTAGACTGAATGCATCATAGCTTCCGCCCAAAAGGAACGAGGAACATTCATAACTGTCATTAAGGTATTGGCAGTTTCAACAATATGACGATTTTTTCGTTTAGCCACCCCATTCTGTTGTGGAGTATCAGAACAGGTGGTCTGATGAGTAATCCCATGACCCTGAAGATATGTACGAAAATTGGTGGAGAGATATGTTAGACACCTCACATACCTTGTATATCTTGTTACCTTGTATATCTTATTTCTATAGGTAGGGGATTCTACGTTTATTACTTTCCTTGTATAGATGGTTGTAATCTCTATATATTCGACCCCATTGGGTTATCTCAAATACACAATCTTCTGCATCTCTCTGCTTTCATGGTATCAAAGCGAAGTTGATCTGAAACCGTTCCTGCGTCGTCCGGTCATCACCTCTGTTGCGTCTGCCAAGTGCCCCTGCTCATCCGACCGCCCCTGGGTTGTCCGGCCGCCCCTCCTGCGCCGTCCGACCGCCCATGCTGCGTCGTCCGGCCATCCCTGCTGCGTTCGACCACTGTTCCTGCTCATCCGACCTCCCCTGCGTCGTCTGGCTGCCCCTGTTGCGTATCCTGCGACCCCTCTGCTTCAGATCTGCTCATCCGACCGGCTGCGTCGTCCGGTCGTCCCTGCTTGCCTCTGCTCGTCCCTGCTGGCCTCTGCGCCTCTGTCCCTCTGCTCCTCTGCTCATCCCTGCTGCGTCCGGCCAGCCCCTGCTCGGCCTCTGCTCGTCCAGATCCAGATTAAGATCCGGCGCACTCTGCTTGTCCAGATCCTGCTCGTCCAGATCCAACCTCTGCTCGTCCGATCCAGATCTAGCTACCCTCTGTTCCAAATCCGAATTCAGCACTCTTTGTTCCGATCCCCTGCTGTACGGTACATCTAAAACTTTCTTCTGTGCTTTCCATTACTTTAGATCAACCAATGGATAAGGACTCATCACGTACAGAAGCCCCACGTTGTAGTTTTGATGGTACCAACTATTCTCTATGGGCCATCCATTTTAAGAACTTCCTCAAGGGTCGTGGGTTGTGGGGACTACTGGATGGATCTGTTACTATCCTCACAGATGCCGCCAAATTAGCTGATTGAGAAATGAACAATGGACGGATTATTACTTGGATTCTCGATTCGGTCGATCGGTCCATTGCTGTTGGCCTCACACCTCATCGCACTGCTAAGGTGATGTGGGAACGTCTCCAGACGATTTATCAACAGAGTAATGTGGCCCGGTTATACCGCATGGAACAGGATCTTGTTAACCTTACTCAGGGTAACGATAGTATTCAATCATTTTACTCCAAAATTGTCACAATTTGGACAGAGATGGCTATGATGGATCCAACATTTCCTCATGACTTTAAAATATTCCAAACTATGCGCGAGAGTGCGCAAGTTCGTCAATTCCTTATGAAGCTACGTCAGGAATTTGAGCATTGTCGGGCTGCTTTTTTGAACCGTAGCCCTACTCCTTCATTGAATTTGGTTATTAATAATTTATTGGCTGAGGAACAACGACTGAAAGTTCTGTCAACTCCAGGCTCATTTAATATGGTGCTTGCTGTGTCCACAACTCTACCAACAGGTGGTTTTGGTTCCTCTCCTTTGACTTGTCGCAGGTGCAACAAGGTGGGTCATGTTGTCGCTCAATGCATGGAATGATGTGCTTATTGTCGACGGACTGGTCATGGTATTCAGGACTGCCGTACACGAGCTTATGCATCTTCTTTTGGCCGTGGACGTGGTGGCCGTGGTCGTGCTCTTTTTGCTATGGCTGCCACTATTTCTTCCGAGCCATCTGTGAGTGATTCTGCATCTACTACTTCTGTTGTAGGTCTTTCATCTCCGTTGACTCCTGCAATGCTCCAGCAAATTGTTTAGGCCATTTCTCCCACCGGTATGTCAGGTATATCCCCATCTTCTACATGATTCTTCGATTCGGGTGCTTCCAATTATATGACTGGTGATGTATCCCATCTTCGCGACATTCGTCCCTATACCGGCAATCAGGCTATTTCTACTGCAGATGGCACTAGATTACCTATTCAGTCCGTTGGATCATTGATTTTTTCTCCTTCTGCTCATCGCCAGTTCACTCTTCATGATGTGTTTCATGTCCTTAACCTCTTCTCCAATTTAATTTCAGTTGGTCAACTTACATCCAATAACTGCTTAGTCATATTTCTTCCCAACTGTTGTTTTGTGTAGGATCTGGAAACGGGGAAGGTACTTGGGAAGGGTAGGCGGCATGGTCATCTGTACGTGCTGGACTTTGATCCATTTGTCACTCCGGCTCGTTGTTTCTTTTCTCCATCTTCATCAGATATTACTTCAACAAATAAATTGTGGAAACTGTGACACTTTCGCCTGGGTCATCCACATTCGGATAGGTTACTTAGTTAATTTCATCTGGCATGTTAGGGGATATTTCTCTTAATAAAAATGATTTGGATTATTCTTGTTCTTCTTGTTGTCTTTCAAAAAGTAAGTGTATTCCCTTTTCTTTAAGTACCACAAAATCATCTTCTATGTTTGAACCTGTGCATACGGATGTCTGGGGTCCATCACCAATTATGTCTCTCTCTGGGTTTACAATACTATGTTATATTCATTGATGATTTCACACGGTACACTTGGATTTACTTTCTACAATCAAAGTCACAGGTTTTTGAAAAATTCAAGTTATTTTACTCTATGGTGGAGACTCAGTTTCGGGTTCCAATTCAAACTCTCCGCTCTGACTCAGGGGGGGGAATATCTCTCAACCGAATTTCGTACATTTCTTCAAGGTCATGAGATTATTCATCAGACCACCTGTTCTAATACTCCACAACAGAACGGGGTGGCTGAACGGAAAAATCGTCATATTGTTGAAACTGCCAACACCTGATGACAGCTATGAGTGTTCCTCGTTCTTTCTGGGCGGAAGCCATGTTACATTCAGTCTACTTGATGAACCGGATGCCAACCAAAGTTCTGAATGGTAAATCTCCATACTTTGTTCTCACTGGCTTACCTCCTGCATATTCCACACTCCGTGTATTTGGTTGTATTTGTTATGTTCACCTTGCTTCACGTGAACGTAATAAACTATCTCCAAAATCGGTCAAATGTATGTACTGGGGATTTAGGGAAACTCAAAAGGGTTTTTCGATGTTATGATCCTGTTTCTCATCGTGTTCGGGTTTCACGACATGTTGTTTTTCTTGAACAGATAGCCTTTCATTCATCTCTTCCTCCGCACACTCCAAATTCTTCTGGTCTAGCCACCTTTCCTGAAATTCCGTTTGCCTCGAGTACTCTCCCTCATCCATTGCAAGTTCACTCATGATCGCTTGATATGCTCCATGTCTGCCATGAATGCTATTCTGGATACTGTTTCTATTCCTACTTCATATTCTCAGGCAGCCACTCATGATTGTCGGAAGAAGACTATGACAGAAGAACTTGCGGCATTGGATGATAACCATACGTGGGACATTGTCCCTCAACCCGTTGACCAACAGCTAATTGGTAGCAAATGGATTTATTCTGTCAAGCTCAAGTCTGATGGATCATTGGATTGATATAAGGCTCGACTTGTCGCTCAGGGATACAAACAGGAATATGGAATTGATTACGATGAGACTTTCGCTCCTGTGGCCAAGATGAAAACTGTTCGTACTCTTCTGGCTATATCTTTTGTTCGCTCATGGCCACTCTCTCAGATGGATATGAAAAATGCCTTTCTTCATGGAGACCTCCAAGAAACAGTATATTTGAAACTTCCTCCTGGCTCTTTAATTCCTGACAATAAGGTATGTCGTCTAAAGAAAGCCCTGTATGGCCTCAAACAGGCATCGCAGGCATGGTTCCAATGCTTTCACAATGTGGTTACGGGTGCTGGCTTTACTCAAAGTGGTCATGACCTATCCCTATTTTTGCGCACCACTGCTCACGGCATTGTTATTGTTCTGGTTTATGTTGATGACCTCCTACTGACTGGTAGCGATGCTACTGACATTTCGGCTTTAAAGGAAGTTCTGCAATCATCCTTCAAGATGAAAGACCTCGGCCATCTAACATACTTTCTTGGACTTGAATTTTCACGTTCCAACCGTGGTATTCTGGTCAGCCAGCGTAAACATACTAAGGATCTTCTCGCCTTAGCATCATTGACTGATCAAAAGACGGTTCAGACTCCTTTAGAACTTAACGTTCACTATGGTCGTGACGATGGTGATTTACTTGCACAGCCTAATTTATACCGCCGTTTAATTGAGAGTCTGATTTATTTAATTATGACTCGTTCTGATATTGCCTACGCTGTCCAAGTCGTCAGTCAGTTTGTTTCTGCTCCTCAGACTCTTCATATGACTGCGGTGTTGCGCAACTTACGGTACCTTCGTGGAACTCTAGATCGATCTTTGTTCTTCTCCTCCACGGCGACTTTAGACCTTCGTGCTTATTCGGATGCTGATTGGGCCGGATGCGCTCTCACCCGAAGATCTACCACTGGTTACTGTGTTTTTCTTGGCACTTCTCTCATCTCTTGGAAGTGTAAAAAGCAGGCCACTGTTTCCAAATCGAGTAAAGAAGCCGAATATCGGGCGATGTCCGCTGCGTGTAGTGAGCTTGTCTGGTTACGTGGAATTCTTTCAGACTTGGGCATTCCTCTACAGAATCCTATTCCACTCCATGTCGATAATCTCAGTGCCATTCAGATTGCCTCTAACCCGGTTTTTCATGAACGGACGAAGCATATTGAAGTTGACTGTCACTTTATTCACGAGAAATTTCAGTCTGGGCTCATTTCTCTTCCACACGTGACATCCATGATCAGATTACTGATATTCTCACCAAGTCCCTCACGTCTGCACGCCACTCGTTTCTTGTTGGCAAACTATTACTTGTCGATGACCAGCATTAGTTTGAGGGGGGATGTTAGACACCTCACATACCTTGTATATCTTGTTACCTTGTATATCTTGTTTCTATAGGTAGGGGATTCTACGTTTATTACTTTCCTTGTATAGATGGTTGTAATTTCTATATATTCGACCCCATTGGGTTGTCTCAAATATACAGAAAATCTTTTGCATCTCTCTACTTTCAAGATACTCTCCTCCTGAGTCAGAGCGAAGAGTTTGAATTTTTACTTGAAATTGTGTGTTCACCATAGAATGAAATATTTTGAATTTTTCAAACACCTGTGACTTAGAGTGCAGAGAGTAAATCCAGGTGTAACGGGTGAAATCATCAATGAATATAACATAATATCGTAGTCCAGAGAGAGACATAATTGGGGAAGGGCCCCAGACATCCGTATGTACCAGTTCAAATATACATGATGATTTTGTAGTACTTAGAAGAAAGGGAATAAACTTACTTTTTGAAAGGCAACAAGAAGAACAAGAATAATCCAAATTACTTTTAAGAGAAATATTCCCTAACATGTCAGAAGAAAAGAGCTGACTTAAATGATCAGAATGTGGATGACCCAGGCGAAAGTGCCAGAGTTTCCATATTTTATTTGCCGAACAAATATCCGTGGAAGAGGGAGAGAAGAAACAATGAGCTGGAGTAACGGATGGGTGAAAGTCTAGCACGTACAAACATCCATGCCGCCTACCCTTCCCAAGTACCTTCCCCGTTGCCAGATCCTGCACAAAACAACAATTTGGAAGAAATATGACTAAGCAGTTATTGGATGTAAGTTGACCATCAGAAATTAAATTTGAGGAGAGTTTAGGGACATGAAACACGTCACGAAGGGTAAACTGGCGATGGTCAGAAGGAGAGAAAGTTAAGGAACCAATAGACTGAATTGGTAGTTTAGTACCATTTGTAGTAGAAATAACCTGATTGCCAGTATAGGGACGAATATTGCGAAGATGGGATACATCACCAGTCATATGATTTGAAGCACTAGAATCGAAGAACTATGAAGAAGATGCGGTGATACCTGACATACCGGCCGCAGAAAGGGCCTACACGATCTGCTATACCACACTCTAACAGCTTGATACACATTGATATACCACACTCTGACAGCTTGAGCTTTTGGAGTGAATGGTTGTTTGACATGGTATCAAAGCGGAAGATCCTATGTTCGAATCTCTAGAGCAGCAAAAATAATGCCTCTAAAATATTATTCTCCCACGGGGGATTAGGAAAATCAGGTCCAGCTCCGGGACCGGGTAATGATCAAGCTCACCCTATTTATGGTGTGAGTCTCTCCACCCTCGTCAGTATGTTCCCATGCGGAGTTCCCATCCCGCACGTGCGGAGGGTGTTGAAGTGATAAACCACACTCTCACAACTTGAGCTTTTGGAGTGAATGGTTGTTTGACATGGTATCAAAGCGGAAGATCCTATGTTCGAATCTCGAGAGCAGCAAAAATAATGCTTGTAAAATATTATTCTCCAACGGGGGATCAGGAAAACCAGGTCCGGCTCCGAGACTAGGTAATGATCAAGCCTGGCCTATTTATGGTGTGAGTGTCCCTCCACCCTCGTCAGTATGTTCCCGTGCGGAGTTCCCATCCCGCACATGCGGTGGGTGTTGAAGTGATAAAAGTCCCTTGATATACATTGATATACCACACTCTGACAGCTTGAGCTTTTGGAATGAATGGTTGTTTGACAGTATCAAGCGCTTCATCTTTGATACAATGATCAGAAACACTTGTTCCTCTTCTTTCAAATATTGAAACTACACCAAATTTTGCTCCTTTTCTCTGGATACAATAAATCTGCATCTCTCTCTCTCTCTCTCTCTCTCTCTCTCTCTCCTTATAATCTGCCACACAAATCCCATGACAACTTGTTTAAAAGATAACTCATTTAGCAAGCTGGAAGATACATGACTTATGAGGCAACTGTTGCTTGCAGTTGAATCAATGCCATATGATAAGGATTTTGTTCCCTTCACTGGGCTGTAAAAGTGAATTAATCATGTCTGATTTGCTGATTCTCATGAGATCATGCTAGCATCTCTTTACCTGACAAACCACCAACATGAGATTGTGGAATTCTATTTGTAGTTGATTTCTTTTGGATAAAACATGTATCTTATTGTTTGTTATGTTTCAGAGTAACATACATAAATTGGACCCATGTGGTCTATGCATGGAGCATCATCAATTTTGTCATTTTACATGCCTCATTGTATTCTTTTATTGATTAGTTATTCTTGTTTCTCTCAACAGCTAGTGGTTTTAAGTTATTCAGGATTTTTGGAAGAAGTGACGAGGGTGAAAACTTGAACAGTCAGCAAATACCTTCTAAGAACTTGAAGTGGATCTCCTCTATTCATGAATTTCTTAAGACCAAAATGGCGAGAAACGAGCCAGGTAATTTACTTGCTTGTCATTTTTAATTCATTCTACTCATTTGGGTGCCTTGCATCTATGGGCTTTAAGTATGATTGCATATCCTTCCGCTAATGCTTACAAACTTTAACATGACTTCATCTTCCCTTATTTATTCATTTATTTAAAGGATGTAAATACATGAATCTACAAACACAGTTTAAACAGTTTCTCAGGATATTGATCATAATCTTTCTTCTATAATAATAAAATTTTCTCGGGGATTATGAAGCTTCAACTTCGAAGGAAAAACACAAACGATCTAGAAATCAGCAGGCCGTATGATTTCTTGAGTAAAAATAGAAATCATTTTAGAAATGTAGAGAAAACAGACTAATATAATATAGTCGAGGGAGCAATTTCTTCGTAAAGGTAAAATCATTTTAGAAAAGTGGAATAAGACTTACTTGAAGTTGAAATTTCAACCTTAACACCTCCCAATTGTATGGTGTTGCCCCTTCTCCACATTCTCTCCCTCACTTTCATGATAGAGAAGCCAAATGTTTTTCCCTACTTGTTTGACCATACGTAGCATTTGTTTGCTTACAGTAGAAAATAAGCTACTTATTTAATAAAAGTTGGTTTGGTAAGCACCTTAACCTTATTAAGAGTACCTTATTAGCTTAAAATTGTTTACAGCCACACAAAAAAAAAAAAAAAAATGCTTTAAAAAAAAAAAAAAAAAAAACTTTTTCACCTTCTACTTCATCTCTCCATGTGACGAATGGTCTATGTCAAAGGTGGCCCTACATGATGGATGACCCACATTGAAGGTGGGGCTCACATGATGGACGGTCCACAACAAAGGTAGGCTTCACATGATGGACAATGGATGTTAAAGGTTAGCCCCACACGATGGGCAATTAACATTGATTGTGGGCCTGTATGATGGATGGCCCATCTCAAGGTGGCCCCCACAATGGATGCCCCACATCAAAGGTCGGCCCCTAATACGAATGGACCACATCCAAGGCGGAACTCACACGGACGGCCCCTTGGAAGGTGGGGCCCACACGATCGACAGTCCACATCAAAGATGGGCTCCATATAATAGGCCATGGACATTGTAGGTGGGCCAACATGATGTATGACCCACATCAAGATGGGCCCAACATGAAGGATATTTACATCAAAGGTCGACCACTAATGATGAATGGCCCACTTCGAAGGTTGGGCCCACACGATGGATGGTGCACATAAGAGGTGTATCTACATGATGGGTAGAGAACATTTAAGGTAGGCCCCATATAATGGATGGGCTACATCAAAGGTAGGTTGATGGGGACATCACACGCAGCCCCCTACGCACGTACGCGAGAAGGAGGAGGACCCCACCGTCGATTTGGATCGATGACGACGTCCAAGAAGGGCCTCGTAGTTAGGAGACAATTTTGATTCAAAAGAGTGGGCCCAACAATCAAGAAAAGTCCACCATGGGATCTCATGATCGTGGCCCACTAGTCGGATTAAGTTCATACTTTAGGTTTTGCTTATTTATATTATTTGGAACATCATGAACGCTTTAGATTTCTTTGATTGGTTTCTATTTTAGTTTACTTCATCGCCAAGTAATAGGTTACACACATGGCGCGAGTTTTGGGGTATATGGTTTTCCTATAAATAGGCACCCCTTGTAGTTTTTTTGATTCATTGAAGATTAATAAAAATTCTGCATTTTCCTACTCTCTGAGTTGTGAAGCCTAATTGGGTGTGAAGCCTTCCCTTCATTGAAGGGTTAACTACCGTGGTACGAAACCACATCTATCCTGACTCGCCCCCATCCATCGCCATCTCTACTACCCACCTTCTTCCATCCATATTTCTCCTCCTACAAGCATTTCATCTGCAAATCCATCAATAGTTGCAGCCGTTTTTATCTTTACAACAGAATTTCAGAATCTGGCCCTACAGGAGGGCTGAAACTTCAGCAGAGTATCACACACAAACCGTACATCGGATCGAAGTGAGATTTAGAGGTTTTGGAGTCCATCCCTGGCCGACTAGGGCCAAGGTGACCTTTTTCTGAATAGTGGACCCCACACACGTGCGGTCGGGATCACACGCACATGCGTCTGGGCCATTGTTGTTGTCCACGTGTGCGGTACTTTTCTGGTTCATTTCTCTCCTCTCATTCACTTCGTTTTTACCCAAAATCCCTAAATCTAACCCTAAATTACTCAAATCTCGAATTTTATGCCCCTTTTCTTACCCTAGGGTTCCTCGAATTGGAATTTCTGAATCCCTTGGATTAGGGACTGATTACTATGCATGTGTGGATGATTTTTTCTTACCTTTGAGTATTGTTTGGTTTATAATTTTTATTGATCCAGCCTTATCATGTGTAGGCCTGGACCCGCATAGATTCCCTTAATTGAATGTTTGGACTTTCATGTGGGATATAGAATTTGTGTAATTGTTTCTGAACTAACATGATCTTAAGCCTGAAAATCTTGCACATCATACTTGAATTTCATGTCCTACATCAAATTTGGTATCAAAGCTTAGGATTCTTATAGGGGAATGCATTACATGTTTAGGGTTTAGTTGTTTATGTCCATTACGCATCAGTTCTCATCATATATGGCTGTTTAGAGGTCCATAAACCCTGACATAAGCTGATAAAATTTTCTGTCATACCCTTATTTGAATTATTTTAGAAATTAACTTAGCTTTCTATTTCTAGGTTTAGAAACTTTCCTTTTCTGTTTTTTAGAAACTTTCTTAATCCGTTTTTAGAAACTAATTTCCTTTCCTTTTTCGGTTTTTTAGAAACTAGTTTACTTTCTTTTTTCTTTTTTTAGAAACTTACTTTCTATTTTTAGAAACTTTCCTTTTTTATAGAAACTTTCGTAATTTGTTTTTATTTTATTTTATTTTATTTTTATTTTTATTTTTATTTTTATTTTTATTAGAAACTTTCCTAATTTGTTTTTAGAAACTTTTCTTTTTCGTTTTTAGAAACTAGGTTGCTTTTTTTTTTTTTTTTTTTTTTATAGATACTTTCCTAATTTGTTTTTTATAGAAACTTTCCTAATTTGTTTTTTTAGAAACTTTCCTAATTTGTTTTTAGAAACTTTCCTTTTTCGTTTTTTAGAAACTAGGTTGTTTCAAACTTTCTTATATTTTGACAACTATATTGCTGAATTTTGGTAGCACTGCGTAGTTTCCCTCATATAGAGTCTCATATGATCATTTAGTCCTGTTTAATTGCATATAGTTGTAGTAGAAAGTCTTTAGGTGGAGTTAGTAGTCGTATACCACACGTACGGGTCATGGTTTTGGCTTGCACCCTACACTAAATATGGAGCAACTACTAGGGTCACTAAACAAACTGTCCTAGAAGATTGAGTTTTTGGGTAAGCGCTAGGAACGACATATAGACCAACGCTTTGATCAACTTGATGTGCACATTACCCGACTAAAGACCATCGCCAGGACAAACTCCACTATTGGGGTAGATGTCCAATCTCAGGCAGGTGGCCTGGAGGATAGACCAATGAATGAAGTTGGTCAAGGAATCAATTATGGGCGTGCATCCGTGCACCCACCCCATGAGGGACATCAAGACCACTATTTTGAGGGGAACAACATACACGACCTTGTGGCTGGAGAGAGTGCACCAGAGGTTAGTGTAGAGTTACCCACTGAGGCCATTCCGGTAGTGTATGAGTTACATGATGTCTTTCCTGATGATTTACCAGATGAGTCTCCCTCTAGGAGGGATATAGAGCACACCAGAACATGGGACACCATAATACCTACAACCGAGTTTGCGTTTAATAGTTTTGTCGATAGTGTAAGTGCTATGGTCTCATGCTCCTTTGGTTGTCAAATTTTGATGTGTCAAAACATCTATCTGTGTCCTGTGCTTGTATGATGATTTATATGAATTCAAGACACTGCTTAAACACTTCAAGAAGCTACATGTTGAAGTCTTCAAGAAGTACATGAAGTTGAAGTCTCAAGAAGCTACATGTTGAAGTCTCAAGAAGCTACAATGTTGAAGTTCAAGTCTGAAGAAGCAACGCATGAAGTAGTTTTATGTTGATAAAGATCTCAAGTTTAAAGCTACAACAAGTTCAAGATCTCAAGCCTGATATGGTTCAAAATATCTACATTCGTTGAATGGTTGAAGTTCAAAGTCCATACGACATGGTTCAGGTTTGAATGACCTTAGGTTGACCCTTTAAGTAGGTCACTTTGGATACATAAATCAAATATTTATTTTACATAAGTTTGGTCTATTCCAAGACCAGTCCTAGCTCTTGTTCGACCAGTCCTGGCATTGGTTCGACTAGTCCAAGAAATTCCACGACCAGTACTAAGTTGTTGAAGATTTTTGGAATTTTTTGGTACGCCCACGACCAGTCCTGGAGATCCTTCGACCGGTCGTAGGTGTGGCTTCGACTCGTCCACGACCAGTCGTGGAGCTACGACTCAAAGTCCAGCAACGTAATCTATGGTCCTACGACCAGTCGTAGAGATCTACGACCAGTCGTAGGTGACCCACAACTAGTCGTAGGATACTCACGACCAGTCGTGGAACGACTTTCAAAGATCGCGCTTAATTTTTCAAAAATTTGTTAGAGCTACGACCAGTCGTAGGTTTCTAAGACCAGTCGTAGGAGCGATTTTTGCTTCTATAAATTGAACACGAAATTCAGAGTTTTCACACTTCAACCCTATTCAATTCAAGAATTTTCAAGTGATCACTCTGAGATAAGTCTGTGTTTATTTTAAGTTACATTGTGCTTATTTAATATTCCTTTTTGCTAGCTTATTTTATTTGATTTTGTTTCTGTATTCCAATCTTTTATTTGAAAAGAGGAATTATCTTATTCCTTCTTCTTGGAATCAAAATCAAATATAGCTACGCCCAACTTGTTAAAATCTAAAATCAATTAGAATTTAGAACCTTATGAATGTGAGTATTGGAAATTGAACTTTGACATTCAATCATCTACTCCGATTGGTTCTACCGGGCTGCTACGAAAAGGAGAAATCCAGGTATTTTACAATTCTGTAAAATTTCATTTCTTTTGGTTTTGTTTGAGGTTAAGCCAGAAAAATCTCATCGTATTGGTTATCTGAGGAGAGCCAGAAAACTCAGAAAAGAGGGGTTTTTTGAATTGTGTAAGCCCAAGTGAAAAAGATACAATTGTAAAGGTTTTTGGTGAACCTGTGAAAACCTATTTGATAGTGAACGCTAATATCCCGTGTGAGGATATTAGGAGTGGAGTAGCTTTTTGTGTGGCTGTTGGAAAACAGTTAGTGTACACACAGGCGAACCACTATAACTCTTTGCCTCGTGGTTTGAATGCTTACTTAATTTTCATATCTTTTATCATTCGATTGTGTGGAATGTACAAGTGGATGTGAATGTTGTAACTATTTACATTTCAAGCAAGTGTGGGGATTGTTGTAATAATTTAGATCTTACTTCTGCATTTAATTTCAATTCCTTGCTATTTCATTTACTTATATTAAAATTGAGTCCTTGATCCAAAAGAGGTTCTAGAAATAAGGTTGTCCTACCATAAGCCCTTGTTTATTATGGTGTAAGGTTGTCCTTAGAACTGAATTTGTATCAATCTCTCAATACCTATTTATCAAGGTGATTTAAATTTAGCTTTGTGAATTGATTCAGATTGTAAGGCTCTTGGTTTAATTTATTTCCGCTAATTTTATTTTAAATTTGGCATAGTCCTATTCCCCCCCCCCCCCTCTAGGACATATAGCTTGGCCTTTTCAGATAGGTCCACAGGTCTCAGTCCTTATGAAATCGTTACTGGTTATAAACCTGAGAAACCTATTGATCTTGTCCCTATGTCACTGTCCCATGGGCCGTCAGAGCCTGCAGAGTCTTTTGTGCATCACATTCATTCATGGCATCAAGAAATCAGGTAGAAGATCACTACTAGTAATGAACATTACAAATTTTCTGCAAACCAGCATAAACGTTTCAAAGAATTCAATATTGGGGACTCTGTGATGGTCCGCATCAGACCCGAGCGGTACCCTTTGGGGGCCGTTCGTAAGTTACACGCACGTAGTGCTGGACCCTTCAAAATTATAAAACGAAACGGTCTCAATGTGTATGAGGTAGATCTTCCACCTTCCATGGGAATTAGTTTCACATTCGATGTGGAGGATCTAGTTACTTTTCAGGGGACCACTGATACTTTGTCCAGCCCTTCGCCCACCCATCCTGATTCCCCATATTTATCCCATGAACCATGGCCCCTTCCTGATCCATTTTTCCAGCCTCTACCTCCCATACCTATTCTTCCTGATCTTTCTTCCCAGCCTCTACCTCCCATACCTACCATTCCCGACCTATTTTTCCAGCTTCTATGTCCCATACCTACCCTTCCCGACCCATTTTCCCAGCCTCTACTTCCCATACTTACCCGTCCCGACCCATTTTTCTAGCCTCTACCTCCCATACCTACTCTTCCTGACCTTTCTTCCCGGCCTCTGCTTCCCATACCTAACCTTCACACACCCAGAGAGGAAATAGAGAATATCCTGGACCATCAGATAGTTTCAACGTCAGACGGCGGGTTTCAGAAGTACTTGATTAAATGGAAGTCACGCCTAGCTTCAGACAGCACGTGACTCACCGAGGAGGAGCTTCAGAGACTTGATCCTGACATCCTAGAGCAGTTTAAGAGTTTTATTTCGCTAGTGGCGAGATCTTCGCAGCCGGAGAGAATTGATAGGGACATCACGCGCTCGCACCCGTACAACAGAAAGAGGATCCCACTGTCGATCTGGATCAATGACGACGTCCAAGGAGGGCCTCCTAGTTAGGAGACAAAGTTTTGATTCAAAAGAGTAGATCCGACAATCAAGAAAAGCCTATCATGGGATCTCACGATTGTGGCCCACTAGTCGAATTAAGTTCATACTTTAGGTTTTATTTATTTATATTATTTAGAACATCATGAACGCTTTAAATTTCTTTGATTGGTTTTTATTTTAGTTTACTTCATCGCCAAGTAATTGGTTGTGCACATGGTGCGAGTTTTGGGGTATAGGGTTTTCCTATAAATAGGCACCCCTTGTAGTTCTTTTGATTCATTGAAGATTAATAAAAATTCTACGTTTTCCTACTCTCTAAGTTGTAAAGCCTAATTGGGTGTGAAGCCCTCTCTTCATCGAAGGGTTAACTACCGTGGTGCGAAGCCACATATATCCCGATTCACCACCATCCATCGTCATCTCTACTACCAACCTTCTTCCATCCATATTTCTCTTCTCCTACAAGTATTCCATCTGCAAATCCATCAATAGTTGTAGCCGTTTTTCTCTCTACAGTATAATTTCAGAATCTGGCCTTACAAGAGGGCTGAAATTTCGGCAGGGCACCACGCATAAACCGTACATCGGATCGAGGTGAGATTTTGGGGGTTTTGGAGTCCATTCTTGGCCGACTAGGGCCAAGGTGGCCTTTTTCTAAATAGTGGGTCCCACACACGTGCGGCCGAGATCACACGCACGTTCATTTGAGCCATTGTTGTTGTCCACGTGTGCGGTACTTCTCTAGTTCGTCTTTCTCCTCTCTTTCACTCCGCTTTAACCCAAAATCCCTAAACCTAACCCTAAATTACTCAAATCTCCAATTTTATGCCCCTTTTCTTACCCCAGGGTTCCCCGAATTGGAATTTCTGAATCCCTTGGATTAGAGACTGATTACTATGCATGTGTGGATGATTATTTCTTATCTTTGAGTATCGTTTGGTTCATAATTTTTATTGATCCAGCCCTATCATGTGTAGGCCTTGACCCGCATAGATTCCCCTTAGTTGAATGTTTGGACTTTCATGTGGGATATGGAATTTGTGTAATTGTTTCTGAACTAACGTGATCTTAAGCCTGAAAATCTTGCACATCATACTTGAATTTCATGTCCTACATCATAGGCCCCACATAATGGATGGTCCACATCAAAGGTAGGCCCCTAATGATGAATAGCTAACATCCAAGCCAAGCCTCGCATGATGGATGGTCAACTTCGAAGTTGGGCCCGCATGATAGATGATGGTCCACATATGATGGATAGCACACATCGAAGGTGGCCCTTGTAAGGTCGATGGTCCACATTAAATGTAGGCTCCACACGATAGGTGGTTCATACTGAAGACAGGGTCAAGGTGGGCCAACATGGGTCCTCACTCATGCCTTAGTGGTAGACTCTCAAGAGTTTCAACACGAGGTCATGGGTTCGAATACCCATTGTGGTGAAATCCCATTGTGGTGCAAGTGCGTGTGCGTGTGGGGTGTGAGTGCCTATGTAAAAAAAAAAAAAAAAAAAAAGGTGGGCCAACATAATGAACGGTCCGAATCTAGGGTTGGCCCCACATCATGGGACAATGGATGTTAAAGTTACACCCCACATAAATAAGTAAAAGTTGCAAAATATTTTTTTTTTTAAAAAAAAAAAAGAAAGAAAAAAGAGAAGGAGGGTAATAAATGGAAGAGATTTAAAAATTACCTATGTGATGTTGGAAACCAAACATACTTTTCTACTTTTTGGTTATAAGTATGTCATTTACCAAATAAACTTACTGTTATGGCCATTGTTGCTGTTATTGAGTACCTCTGTCCCCCTCCTAGATTGTATTCTTTTGTGCTTTCCTCTAGGGCAACTTTTGGCTATACCATTAAAAATTTGTTGAGCCCATCATTGGACATTAAATGGTTATAAAGGTTTCTGCATTATAATCTATGAAATTGCTGCATTCTTCTTGCATTTATCATGATTCTTAGTAAGAAACGTGTTGGCTATACTGTTAAAAATTGTTGAGCCCATCATTGGACATTAAATGGTTATAAAGGTTTCTGCACAATAATCGATGAAATTGCTGCATTCTTCTTGCATTTATCATGATTCTTGGTAAGAAACTAGCCTACTTTCTAACTCCGATTATTCCATTGCTGCTGTAAAATTGAACAGCCCATCCAAGCATTATGGCAATAACTTGACATTTTTGCTTAATATGTTGATGTAGGGAATTATGCGGTGCAACATGTTCAAGAAGACAATTTTCAACCATTGGGCCCATCAAAACATTCCAATGGAACTCTAACTGTTCAGGAAAATGAGATTCTTCCATTAATACAAGAAGGTCTAATGCCTGATAAATCTAATGCTAATATTGAACAAAGTGTGGAAGGTGAAATCAGAAAAGCCTTGGGAGATAAAGATGTTATTCTTGCCCTGTCAAGTCAGGAATCTTTGCCACTCGGAGAAACCCAAATTGGTGATGGAGTGAAACTGGATGGTCCAATTAAAATGAATGGTGCAGGTAAAGGACAAGAATATCATGCAAAACATGACTATTAGGATGAACCCAAAGCCACTATATAGGGTGTAACCATAATATTTTATGGTCTTGCCTACAAGTGGTTATGCTGCGTTACATGTAATCAAGGGTGTGGTTGGATGTTCTCCAAATTGGAAGTGGGGCGGATACTTGGGCAGATAGATGGCTGTTCTCCCCGCTGTGTTTGGGACAGCTGGGGTTTCTGGAACCACATGTGGAATTTGATTTTCTGCTGTTTTCTGCCATTGCAAATGTCTCAAGTCCAATTGGAAACTTTCCAGTGATGAATTTTAGAGGAAATCACCCCAAGCCAATGGTTGGACCTATTTTTCCTTTAATCACCTTGACTACTCATTTTGCATATTCTATTGATTGGTTGATTAGGATCGTCTTATGGTTTGATTTTGCACAATGGTCTGTAAAAAGTAGCTTGAGCTAAATGGACAAGTCGGTTAGATGGTTGCCCTGTCCCCTTATCAGATTGATGGGGACATCTCGCGCACACGTACACCCCCCCTACGCACGTACGTAAGGAGGGCCCGATCATCGATTTGGATCGATGACGACATCCATGGATGGCCTCCTAATTAGAATACTGTGTCTTGGTTCCTTGGAGTGGACCCAATCGTCATGTGGATCCCACCATTGGATCTCACGATCGTGGCCCATTACTCTAGATGATCTAGTACTTTAAGTTTTGCTTATTATTGTTATTAGGAATATCATGGACGGTTTCTATTGCTTTGATTAGTTGTTATTTTTGTTACTTCGTTTCTAAGTAATAGGGTGCGCACATGGCGCGGTTTTTGGGGTATAGGTTTTTATTATAAATAGGCACCCCTTGTCGTTTTTTTTTTTTTTTTTTCTTATTGATGATTAAAATTAAATTTCTGCGTTTTCCTGCTTCTCTCTGAGTTGTGAAAACTTAATTGAGTGCGAAACCCTCCCTTATTCGAAGGGCTACTACCGTGGTGCGAAGCCACACCCATCCCGATTTGCCCCCATCTCCTACCATCCATACTCACCTTTTCCTACAGCCATCCAACCTTCAAATCCATTGTTATTTTGCAGTCAATCCTTCCCTACAACCAATTTTCAGAATTTGGCCCTGCAAGAAGGTTGAAACTTCGGCGGAGCACCACGTGCGGACCAAAACTCGGATCGGGCTGAAACTTGGAGGTTGTGGCCCAGCCCTAGCCGACCAGACCCAAGTTGGGTTTTTCTTTGGGTTCGTGGGCCATGTGCGGACAGCCCTCAGTGCACTTGCGTCAGGCCTGACCTGTTGTCCACACGTGCGGGCTGGCTTCAGGTTCACTCTCTCCTCTCTGTCACTCCTCTCTTAATTGATTTCTCTAACCCTAATCCTAGATTGTCTTAAATTTCAATATTTATGCCCTTTTCTTCGACCCTAGGGATCCCCGAATTGAAACCTGTGAATACCTTGGGTTGGGGAAATATTTTTGTGCATGTGTGGATGAATTTACTCTCCTTTGAGCATTGTTTGGTCTATAACTTTAATTGATCTAGCGCTAGCATGTGTAGGCCTAGACCCGCATAGATTCCCCTTGATTGAGTGCTTGACTTTGTGTGGGATGTGGAATTTTGTGTGATTGTTTTGAACTAGTATGATCTAAAGCCTGGAATCTCACATATCATGTTTAAAATTTCATGTCCTGCATCAAATTTGGTATCAGAGCTTAGGGTTCTTACAGGGGAATGTATTGCATGTTTAGGGTATAGTCTATTCACGCTTAGTTTGCATTAACTCTCATCATAGAGTCTTGTAGGATCATTTAGTCTCATTTAAACGTATATAGTTGTGTTAGAGGGTCTTTGAGTTGGGGAGTAGTTGTATGCCCACATGTATTGGTCGCGGTTTTGGTTTGCACCCCACGCTAAACATGGAGCAATTGCAAGAATCAATGGACAACCTAACCCGACAGTTTGAGTCTTTGGGTAAGCGCTTGGAACAACGTATTGACGATCGCCTTAAACAAATTAATGTGCGCATTACCCAATTAGAAACCTCCGCTCGGGCAAACCGCACAATTGGGGAAGATGCCCAATTTCAGACAGGTGGTTAGGAGGATAGACCAAGGAATGAAGGTGACCAAGGAATCGGTTATGGGCGCGCACCCGTGCACCCACTCGTGAGGGACATCAAGACCACTATGATCCCGATGCGCATTCCTTAAGGGAGTTAGAGTAGATGCCCCCACGTTTGATGGCCACTTGGACCCTAAAGCTTTTCTAGATTGGTTGGCAGATATGGACCACTATTTTGAGTGGTATGACATGTCGGATGCTCGTCGAGTCCGATTCTCTAAGATGAAACTTGTGGGCCAAGCAAAGAGGTTTTTGGCTACTGTAGAGCAAAAGAAAGAAAGGGCGAGGGAGCTCCCAATAGTCTATTGCGAAGAAATGAAAGAAACTATTAAGGAAAAATACCTCCATTTTTCTTACCACTTGAGGTTGGTTTAGGAATGACAGTCTCTTCAACAAGGTTCCATGAGTGTTGCTGAATACATTGAGAAGTTCGAAGAGTACTTGACCCGTTGTGAAGTTGATGAGGACCCTGTACTCTTGCTCGATTTAAGACGGGCCTCCATTTTGACATTAGGAGAATTGCTTGCCAAGGACATAAACACTCTTAAACAGATGTATCAAGTAGTGTTGGGGGTCGAGCAATACCTCAAAGCATCTGCGGGAAGGCGGTTTGAGTCTCGTGATTCTGACGCTAAGGCCAACCCTTCTAGGGATAAACCTGGCACTAGATATCATTATAAGCCTTCCATTAGCTCTCTGTCTAGGCCTAATGATGATAAGGGTAAAGAAGCTATAGGATTTAGCTCGCGTAGAAGCAAGGCGACTAGGTGTTTTAGGTGTTAAGGGTTTGGTCACTTTGCTCACCAGTGTGGCACGAAAGAGGGCACCAAGGTGTTCCTTATTGAGGGGCAGGTAGAAGTAGTGCCCCCAGAAAGTGACGGTGATGAGAAGAATATGAGCCAGCAGAAACCCTTAGTGATGAGGAAGAGGGAGCGCAGGAGTCCGCGATCGTTGCAGTTGTGCATTGCGCCTTTGTACAAGTAAAGAATACTGGCGATTGGCGCCGCAACACGATTTTCGATACTTACACAAAATTTGGTGATAAGAGCCGCAAGATGATCGTGGATAGCGATAATTGTGCCAACGTGGCATCAACTGGCACTGTGAGTCATCTAGGCTTGAAGCACATCCTCAACCCTATAGAGTGTCTTTGGTTGATAAAATTTCCATTCCAGTCTCGCATCGTTGTCTTGTTCCTATTCAATTTGGATCATATAAAGACACTTTGGTGTAATGTTGTTCTTATTCAGTTCGGGATATATAAACCTAGGAAGTTTATTGATTTTGTCTCTATGTCCTTGTCCCATAGGCCATCAGAGTCTGCAGAGTCATTTGCACATCACATTCATTCATTGCATTAAAAAATCAAGCAAAAGATCAATACTAGTAATGAACATTACAAAATTTTTGCAGACCAACATAAATGATTCAAGGAATTCAATGTAGGGGACTGTGATGGTCCGCATCAGGATAGAGCAGTACCCTGAGGGAGCCGTTCGTAAATTACATGTGCGTAGTGTTGGACCATTCAAAATTATAAAACGAAACGGTTTCAATGCGTATATGGTAGATCTTTCGCCTTCCATGGGAATTAGTTTCACATTCAATGTGGAGGATCTAGTTGTTTTTCGGGGGACCGCTGATACATTGTCCGGCCTTTCGCCTAACCATCCTGATTCCCCAGACCTTTCCCTTGATCCATGGCCTCTCCCCGACCCTTCTTCTCAGCCTCTACCTCCCATACCTACCCTTCCCATACCCAGAGAGGAGATAAATGATATTTTGGACCATCAGATACTATCAATGTCGGACGACGGGTTTCAAAAGTACCTGGTTAAGTGGAAGTCACGCCCAGCTTCAGATAGTACATGGTTCATTGAGGAGAAGCTTCAACAAGTTGATCCAGACATTTTGGAGCAGTTTAGGAGTTTTGTTTCGCCAGTGGCGAAATCTTCGCAGCCCCCCCCCCCCCCCCCCCCCCCGCACGTACGGAATGAGGAGGGCCCCACCATCGATCTGGATCGATAACGACATCCATGGAGGGCCTCCTAGTTAGAAGACTGTTTTGGTTCCTTGGAGTGGACCCGGTCGTTATGTGGATCCCACCATTAGATCTCACGATCGTGACCTACTACTTTAAATGATCTATTACTTTGAGTTTTACTTATTATTGTTATTAGGAATATCATGGACAGTTTAGATTGCTTTGATTAATTGTTATTTTTGTTACTTCGTCTCCAAGTAATAGGGTGCGCACATGGCGCGGCTTTTGGAGTATAGGTTTTTATTATAAATAGGCACCCCTTGTAGTCTTTTTCTCATTGATGATTGGAATAAAATTTCTGCGTTTTCCTGCTTCTCTCTGAGTTATGAAAACCTAATTGAGTGCGAAACCTTCCCTTCTTTGAAGGGCTACTATCGTGGTGCGAAGCTACACCCATTCTGATTCGCCCCCATCTCCTACCATCCATACTCACATTTTCCTACAGCCATCCAACCTTCAAATTCATTGTTATTTTGCAGCTAATCCTTCCCTATAGCAGATTTCCAGAATCTGGCCTTGCAAGAGGGCTGAAACTTCGGCGGAGCACCACGCGCGAACTGGAACTCGGATTGGGTTGAAACTTGGGGGTTGTGTGGCCCAGCCTTGGCCGACCAGACTCAAGTTGGGTTTTTTTTTGGGTTCGTGGGCCCTACACACGTGCGGACAACCTTCAACGCACGTGCGTCAGGCCTGGCCTGCTGTCCACACGTGCGGGCTGGCTTAGGTTCACTCTCTCCTCACTTTCACTCCTCTCTTACTTGATTTCTCTAACCCTAACCCTAGATTGTCTTAAATCCCAATATTTATGCTATTTTCTTTAACCCTAGGGTTTCCCGAATTGAAACTTGTGAATCCCTTGGATTGGGGAAATATTTCTGGCACGTGTGGATGAATTTACTCTCCTTAGAGCATTGTTTGGCCTATAACTTTAATTGATCCAACCCAGTGTTTCAAATAGCGCCCGTAGCGTAGCGGTAGCGTACGCTACGTAGCGTAGCGTGGCCGTGGCGTTACGTAGCGTCCCAAATAGCGTAAATCCCCTGTAGCGTACGCTACAGCTATGTAGCGCGTAGCGTCCGTAGCGTAAGCTACAATGTATTTTTTTACTGTTTTATTTTATTTATTTTTTTTTCCACATTTTCTTTGTTTCTAATGTTGAGGAATGTAACACTTGTTTTGTACTTGATACTTTTAACCTATAGGATTTTTATTTCTTTTCATATTGTGACTTGTGGTTTCAATTAGACATTATTAATTAAAGTAGTTTGCTTAGAAAGTTGTTGATGATAATTATTTAAGTGGCTTATATATGTGGATTGACTTTTGATAAATGATAACTAATAACTTTTTTGAACATGCTTATAATTTATAAAATGAATCATCCCTTTAGGCATTTTTATATTTTTTTCCTTTTTTTTCCACTATTTATTATATATGTCCTATTTTTAAATTAAAAAATTGAAGTATCGTGTAGCTCACGCTTCACGCTACGTATTTACGCTACACGCTATAGAGGGTTGAGCGCTACGCATCACGCTACCGCTATTTAAAACACTGATCCAGCCCTAGCATGCGTAGGCCTGAACCCGCATAGATTCCCCTTGATTGAGTGCTTCACTTTATGTGGGATGTGGAATTTTGTGTGATTGTTTTGAATTTTATGTGGGATGTGGAATTTTATGTGGGATGTGGAATTTTGTGTGATTCTTTAAAATTTCATGCGCGTAGTTGTACCATAGGCCTAGGATACTAGTAGTTTGACGATCTCAACCCACCCCCCTTCCCTATAATTGGTGGCCAACATGGAAATTGCCATTCCTAATTCCTGTTGACAGATCTGTCATTCCAAAACTGAAGATGGTTGTTGGGCTTTTCCAGACTGCTTGGTCTTTCTGGTAAACCTACTTCACTAAAAGGGGGCATAAGTTGGTTTGTTTATTTATTAATTTTTTATTCATTTATTAGTTGGTTTTTTAATTGGAGAAGTCAAATCTGCAATAGGAGTCAAATCTGCACGCAGTGCATTGATTTCCTTATCTTGTGCACTGCACTCAAATTGGACTGACTGAAAAATGGCCCATCTGGTATGTTTGTTGGGTGGGTCCCACAGATCACTTTCTGCTAATCCGTGCATTGGACGATCCTACCCATCCGATTGGTGGGATTTTTTCTCTGCAATGCGAACCATTGCCAATATTCTTTTCTACCACCGATATGTAGGTCAGCTAATCTGATGGGTACCAATGTCAGACCAATAATACTTTTCTTCTTTGGTCAGTCTACGGTGAGACCCACCCAAAGAATGGTCCAGATCATGGCCATTGTGTCATGGGTCCAGTTTTTGTGGGAGCTCTCAATAAGGAGCAGCAATGTGTGGCGCACCAAACAGATGACCCCTTACCTATAACAATATGAAATTAGAAAATTACCTGTAGTTTTCGCTGTTTTGCATGGGTTGTATTGGATGCAACAAAATGTCATAAATATCATCATCTCTGTCAGCGAAAGTGCAAATTTGAATGTTCTGTTAATCAGGTGTCTCTAGTCATAGCATGTCTTTCCCCCATGCACAGCTCTTCTGAAGATCACTTACCGATCAAGTTCTGTTAGCTTTATGCATTGATGCAGCGAATAGTACAATACAACGTGTTGAAGATGATCATCCTAACTTGATGGGGCCATCACCACATTCAGAGGAATCAATATCACATGAGATGAATGATAACGATTTATTAATTCAAAGGGCAGGGCTAGCTGAAGTTATTAGTTTCAACGAGGAACAAGTGGACAATCCAGAACTGAAACCTTTGGAAGATGAGAAAAGCATTCCAGTTTCACCAAAGCCCGGTGCTTTGTTGCATGAAGAAATTGAATCTGACAATGAAGAAAACTTGAAGGGTGTGCCTAAAACAAACATTGCAGGTATGGGACAAGATCCTCAAACAATGCAGTGAAAGGTTTCCATTGGGACCGTTTGTGTTCATCTTTTCATGAACCATTGTGGTTTTGTTGGAAGCGCAAGAAATGAATGGCATGTTCTAGTTCTATTATAGAAGCACAATAAATAGGCCATGGAAACTTGAAAGTGCAACTGGGAAGTTTGCTTCTTGAGTTCTTAAAGGAACGTGGAGTGGCTCCTGTCTCATTTCATCTAACAGTTCATTTCTTGAAGAATTACAGGGTCCTGTTCATCAGCAAATATCCAATTTGCTGATGTGCAGGATTCTGTGCATGTTGGACCATTGTTCAGTGATCCATACTGTTGATTTGATGGGGCCCACCCTGGATAGGTTATTCCTTTATTCCGGGTTAAAAGATCATCAACCTCTTATCAATAGCTTTAAATAAATGGTTTAGGAGAAGGTACAGCAACTTTCAACATTGCACAGGAACTAGTCTGCCAATCAAAAAGGTTGGGATCTTCCAATCGGGGTGATTTTGGAGGAATCCACCATCCACTGTATCCAATCTGATCAATGGTTTTGGTCATGGAACCATGGTCCCACATGTACAGACTCCTACAAGTCCACAAACGTTCATTTGCTTAACTCCATATCAGGACGATATCTCAATCTAGTTTTGACATTGGGTGTGTTCAAAGTTCTCTCTGAAACTGTTCCTCAAATTCTGTGTTTTATTCATAAACTGGTATTGGTGCAAATCTTGTTGTTTAAGATTCTTTAGCATTCATGAGTTTATTGTAATTTGGTACCATGCATGTGATCATTCCGTGTATCTTTTGTATTACTAGACATGGGAGAACCTGAAGTGTGACATTAGGTTAGTCAAAGAGAAGTCATTCAATTTTGGGGCATGCTCTTGTGGTACCGGTACCACCGTAAGTTTAGGGTGGTACCAGGCAAATGCGGGGCCTGAGTGATGTATTAACACCATCCAACCATCTATCAGATGTGTCACCTCAGAAAACCCTTTGCATCTGAAAATCAGCCCAATCCAAAACTTTAGGCGGTCCACAACAAAGGGAGGGAGCTGGCATGGCACGCCTATCCTTGAATTTCACAGGGGCCCTCATAAATTTTCAAAACAGCCTGAATCTTGGCCTAAACTTTCATCTCGGCTGGATGCAGGGTCTGACTTGCCTTGATTTATATATACACAACACGGTGGGCCTCCACGCTAATCTACAGTGGGTCTTCCCTCTATACATGTTCCCTGTTCTGTAGCTCATTTGAGTTTTGGATCAGGCTGATTTTTGGGCGTTGGGGTTTTTGGGAGGCAACGCATCTAATGGACAGGTTGATTCTGTGAATACATCATGGATCCCACATCTTCCTGGTATCACCATAAGCTTATGGTGGTACCGGTACTACTGGAGTGCACCCCTTTGATTTTTGCCTACATCCAGTGTACATCGTGGATGATACATCACAGCTATGTGATCCACATTTTGTTTGTTTGGCATGGTGATGCAGGAGACATTAATCTGCAGCTTGTTAAAGAAGATATAGGTCAAGAACCCGTGAACCAACCTCATTACTTAGACAAAATTACTCTAAACGATTGCAACACATTTACTTCGCCAGCATCAGAAACTTCCATGGTAGCAAAAGATCAAAATGGCACTGGAATGCATCGAAAGGATGGATTGTCAAAAGCTCAACAAGAGGGGAATAATGCTTTCATTCCATCAATTCCAGGAGTTTCATCACCTAAAGGAGTTCAGATTGACATTTCAAAACTGGAGGCTGCAGCTAAAAAGACTGATCTTGGTATGAAATGGGCTTTTCTGAAGTCCATTGTTCACGATTTTGCTATTCGTAAGATGACATATTAAAATTGTATTAAAGCACTTTGATACCATTCTCCCTCTTTGTTTTTTCTGCTGCATAAAACTAGTAGTTTTCTACTGCTTAAGGTTTAACTTCAGACTTACGAGATTGCTCGATTCATGCCATCATGTTGCAGAGGATGATACAATACTACCTTTTGTAGCAGGCACCGCTACACCAGCAGGACCGTTGTCATCTCAGAGCAATCAAACTGTTCCTTCTTCAGCAGCACCAGGAGTCTTGCAAGATAGGGAGACCAAAATAGAAATTGTTCAACAGAAGTTTGATGGAGCTAGGACTCATGAATGGGATATCCTAAAAAGCATTGTGTATGGTGGTTTAATCGAGTCAATCACAAGCCTGGGTGTGGTTTCATCTGCAGCTGGCTCTGAGGCTGCCACATGTAAGTGTCTCAGGAAATTTAGTATATTATGACAGTGGGATCTACATTGATTTGTATATATTAGTAAGTAGCCACAAAATCAACTTCTGGTTGAATTTCCATGAATTGCTTTTGTGAAAACTGAAACCCCAATTGGCAGGATGTTGTTTTTCCTGCTCTGCCCCCAAACTAAATTTAGTTTGTTTCAAGTAGTACTGGAGACAAGAAAAGTTATGTTCGCGGAAATGCTTCAACCATTTGGTTTCAGTCCAAAGGTTCAGATTAATAGATGTAAAATTCAAGAAACATATAGGATGCAATTTGAACTATGCTATTGACAGAAACAGTGATGCTGAATATGTAAACTCGATCTTCATCTAACCTTATAGGAACATAGTTCAGAAACCATGAAACTCGACTCGACTTGATGTTTATCTAGCTTGGTTTGACTCAAAGACTCAATATTTAATTATTATAAATTGAAAATATTAGGATTGTTAATAGATATTTAACATAAAATCTCATAGAAGTAAATATCTAACTCAAAGCAATAACATTGCTGATACTTCATTTGTTAAGGTCATTGCTTTCTTAGCTGAGGTTAGGGGTTTGAATCTTACTTCCAACATATATTGGTGTCTGCCGGGTCGTGTTGAGTCGACCAAGGCAAGTCAGGCCCAGTTACGAGTTTCCCATAGACTCCGCTCAAAATCTCTCCGAGTTGAGTTGACACAGATGAGTTTCGAGTCAAATCTGCGAGTTCTAGAACTATGGTAGGAACTTGGTACTTAGCTCACAATCTTATGCTTTGACATTCTACAGCACATGAATCAGAATGATTTTACTAAAAACTAGGTCATTCTAGTAACTAGTAGCCAGAGATAGCTATCTAAGCTTTTGCTTTAATTGATATTGATGTGGTCATTAGGTTCCCTTGCATTTATATTGTTTAGAAAACTGAAGTTTGTTCTTTCTTTCTTGTAGAAAGATCATATACTGTGATTTTTGTTATTCCTTTGCAGTGAATATTGTTGCTTTGGGATTGGCAAATCTGATCGGCGGACTATTCGTGATTTCTCATAATGTGAGTAGCTTTCTATGTCAGTGTCATTCTCTTTCAATTGTTCTGCACTGGAACTTGTCCTGCTTTTGTGGGTGAGTCACTCCAAAGTCCAAACTGGTTCAAATAAATGACCCATGACTCCAAAATGAATAAAATAAAGGTTCGACAAGTTGACCCAGATTGTTGGACTGGATTAACTGCCTGGCCCAACTGGTTGCACCTATTGACCTGATTGTTCTAGCATCGAACAGTTACTTTCCCAAAATGGACTTCTAGACCTGGATTGCTATGGTGCATGTATCCCGTCTGGGTTTTGAAACGCTAATTAGTTCTCTGTTTTAGAGCTTTATCTTCATAGATGTCGAGATTCCTTTCTTGTTTTAGTGATCCAAAAAGTTGATATTGTTTATGGGCGCTGCTTTGGATGGGCTAAGAACAAAAAATCCCGCGGATTGGATTGAATCTCTTTGGAAAAATCCCACAAAGAACAAATGTACAATTAAGAGAGAAAATACAACGATGGTTCACATTCAACTAAGAAAATCCCCAATATTCTACAATTAGGATCTTCCAACATGGGGGATTTTCGTATGAGATTATACATGATGGGGTACGTGGTATCAATAGTTTGGATCCTTGAACATTGGCCCCACTTGTGCAAACTTACAATTGAAGATCCAGCTTCTATTTCATTTTTGTGTTATCATTTTACATTTATTCTGCAGTGCATTACTTGGATTGCCTTGCCATATGCTTCTTCAATGACTGAAATTACATAAATAACCTCTGCATTGTTTGTTAGAATCATGGATAGGGGCAGCAATGGTCAGGCCCGGAATTGATTAGGGCCAGAATTTTGAACTGTCCAGGCATTGCCTAGTCAAATTCTGGATTTTGCTGGCCATTGCCAGCCCTAAGCATTGATAGTAGGGAGCTCCAACAATAAAAAAGGAGACTGATGATACTTCTGCATGTTATGTTTTTCTGAGCTTCATGAAGCCCACGAGCACCTCTAAGTGCAGCAACACGTGCTAACCTGGTATCTATGGTCAGTTCTACCATGTAGATTGCCTGGTCCAAGAATCAGGTTGGTCCGCTCATTAGGCAGGCGACACATGAACATTGACTGTGGACTAGCCATAATTTTATATTTTATTTTTAAAAAACCATATATGGTTTTTGTACGTCTCCTCCTAATTATTTGACTGGCCTGATTTTTGGGCCAGCTCATCTAAATGATGTGGCCCATCTGATGCATAGCTTGGATACGGCTGCATGCTAAGATTTGCATTACCATGTGGCAGAATCTCTTTGGTTAGTTTGTTGCTTCCAAACTCAGTAGTTGTAGCGATGAATCATTACATATGAATTGCGCATCTTAGACCTTAGTCACATAATGGCATATTACACATTTCTGGATTTGCTTGGTGTGTTTTGTTGCACCAAATATCACGACTTTTCATGATATTTTAGGATTGCTCATTTTAATATGGTTTGAAATTTCATGATATTTGGTGCAATGACAAACACTTGTGATCTTGATCCTTTTTTTAAAAAAATATCAAGTTTGAGTTCTTTTGCAAATTTGTATCTTTTCAGAAAATCTGATTACTTCCATATTCCGATCTACATATGCTTACAGCTTAAGGAGCTGAGAAATGAACAACGTAGTGCCAATGATCAAAACGTACAAAATCTCGATCGGTACCAAGAAATACTTGGGCAGAGAGAAAATTTCTGGCGGCATGTGATTGTTGCAGTCTTTTCATACATCATATTTGGGCTAATTCCACCTGTGATTTATGGCTTCTCATTCCGAAAGACTGATAACAAGGAGTACAAGCTCATAGCGGTTGCTGCAGCTTCTCTTCTATGCATCGCTTTGCTTGCGATCGGCAAGGCCCATGTCCGAAAGGCGCCAAAGACCTACATTAAAACCTTGTTGTACTATGTTGGCATTGGGATGCTGGCGTCAGGCCTCTCATATGTAGTGGGCCAGCTGATCAAGAAGCTTTTGGAGAAGCTCGGGTGGTTCGACTCCAGTGCAGCTAACCCAGTGTCTGTATTCGTGGAAACAAGGTCATTGAGGTCGGGATGGGCATCTTATTGATGGTGGGCTCACTTGGGAGTTGGCTGATCGCAGGACAAAAGGTTGAGGCACAAAATCAAATTGAGTACCGTCTCTGGGCCCAAGTTCCTGTCATTGGCAATTTTAGTGTATGATTTTCAGCGACTATTAGGAAATTTCTTTTAATCTGTTCCACAATATCGTATTTTCTGTTGTATTATTTGGATTGGAAAAAAAAAAAACAAATTCGGTGGCATCAGCCTGATATCCTACAATACAGTGGATGTGTGGGAACTTTACACGTTATTTCCTGCCAACAGGTCTTTCATATAGCTGGTTTACAAAAAAGGTGTTTTGGTTCAACTTCATGTGCTGTGTTTGCGCCTGGCGGTTCGGTTCCGAATGCGGCTCGAATCAAATCAACACTGTACCTCAGGTGCCTAAATAAACCAAGAGACCGAAGTTTGTACGGTTTGGCTATTTATTTAGCCATTAATTTTAGAAGATCAGGCCATCTGCCAAGGGAAGGATTCGTCCTTTTAATGAGTTCTTTTTTCTTTTTACCTTCAAGGAGAAAGGACTTTTAGTTAAGTACCTGATAACAATCACAGTCCAACAACAACAATATAAATAGAAAGAATAATAATACATGAATTGGAAGTACTTTATTAATATTAACAATGACTACTTATAATCCACTTTGATAAACACGACGGTCTATTCATCACTTGGAAGAAAACTGGCTTAATGGGGAGACAGTCGTTTGGTACGGATGGTCATCTATTTGTCGCTTGATGCGAAATTGGGCTTTATGGTGAGATGGCCAGTGTAGAGCGGATCTTTAACAATTTGTTCGAACGTCTGGTCGAGAGAACGGACACAGTGAGAAAGTTGGTGGGATGACAATTTGATCAAAATCTTGAGAAAGTTGGTGGGGTGACAATCTGATCAAAATCTTGGCGAGGACCAGGCTCATGGCAAGATGGTCATAATTCGACTGTCTATTCATTGCTTCCGTCGAGAGACATAGGCTTCAAGCACATAACAGGAAATCCCTGCACCCTTCAATTCTAAACTGAGCAATCCTTCCACCGCTCAACGGTGCGTTAGTGGACATTGGGTGGAAGGATAAGTAATGTAATTGGTTTATACTTTATTATTTTTTTAAGAAAGAGGCCAGTTTCTTATTATTTACCCACACCCTGGGGTAGGTACATGCAACCATACCTCGGGCCAATGACGAAAACAATGAGAAATAAAAGGAGAAATAGAGGAGAAGATGCCTACACTCTGGGTGAAGGAGAATCCCACATCCCGATTTAGGAATCAGAGGGAAGATGACTAGAAGCCCCAAAGGCGCATTGGCTAGCTTTAGAAGGAGGTCTTTATGATGCCTTGAAGCGAAATTGGTTTACGCCTAAAGCAAGAGCTGAAGGTGTGGACCCCACGAGCATACAGGCGCATCTTCTAGGAGGAGGAAGGGTCTGATAATGCAGCTAAACTCTCGCTATTATAAACTAGATACTAGCCACCTCCAATATAGGCAAAATTAAATATATAAGTGCCAAGAAAAAAGAGTTTGGAAGCTTTTATCCCTTGGTCCATGCTTGCCACTTCAGATGGCTTTAGAGTAAGGGGGAAAGGGAAAAACAGAGTGCGGATCCGGTGCTTCCTGGAAACACCGAGCACCCGAATCCAATATTCCACGTCACTGCACGTGCCACATCACCAGCTTTTTTTAATATATTAAAAAAATTTACATTTCAGGAAAAGTCTAACGCCGTTAGACGGTTTCGCTTGGAAATCGTATTGCATACCGATCGGTGGGCACTTGCTCTTACCGTACTGAGTAAACTCAGTTGGGCATACCTTGTATGTATATGGTCTATCCAGGTCATCCATCCGTTTTTCCATCTAATTTAAGGGGTTGAGCCCAAAATTGAAGTATATCCAGATATCAAGTGGATCATACCACTGTAAACAGTGGGGATATTGATTTCCACCGTTGAAACCTTGCTAGGCCCCATAGTGATGTTTATTTGTCATCCAACCTGTGCATAAGATCATACAGGCATGGATGAAGAGAAAACACAAATATAAGCTTGATCCAAAACTTTTTTAGCGCCCAAGAAATTTTCAACGGTAAACGTTCAATTCAACTGTTTCCTATGGTGTGGTTGATTTGAACATTTTATATTCTTCATTTTTGGTCTCAAGCCTTAAAATTATATAGTAAAATGGATGGATGGATCGGATGAAATACAAAAATCATGGTGGACCCCACAGACTTTACGTAGTACGCTAATGTAGTGAGTTACTCACTGTGCAATCAGCTTCCTTCCATCCGAGGATTCAGCGCACGGGGTGAGTAGCGATATTCGCTACTAAAGTGATGTCACCTAGTTACGTAGGTCCTACCATGATGTATCTTTTGTATCCACCGTCCATCCATTTACAAAAAACAGTGGAGAGAGTCACGGCCACCACTAAAAACTTCTACGGGTCACAAGTTTTCAATCAAGCTGATATTTGTGTTTTCCCTCTTGAATATCTATATTAACTTAAGGTCCATTGTAATTTTTATTTAAGTTTTCATATGAGGATTCAGTGCACAGGTTGAGTAGCGAGACTCGCTACTAAAGTGATGTCACCTACTTATGTCAATCCCACCATGATGTATATTTTATATCCACACAGTCCATCCATTTGGAGAGATCGTTTTAGGGCATGAGCCAAAGAATGAATCAGATCAAAAACTCGAGTAGACCCCACCACAGAAAACAGTGAAGAGAGTACACTCACCATTAAAAACTTCGATGGGCCACAAAAGTTTAAGATCAAGCTGATATTTGTGTTTCTGCTTCTTTAATATCTGTGTTAACTTATGAACATGTTAGATCTGAAATAAAAATCACGGTGAACCTTAGGAAGGCTTTAACGGTGGACGTCACTCTCCTCACTATTTTCTATGGTGGGGTTCACTCCAGCTTTGGATCTACCTCATTCTTTTGATCATGCTGTAAAATGATCTCTCCAAATGGATGTACAGTGTGGATACAACACATACATCATGGTAGGCCCCACAGAACTTGGTGACATCACTTCAGTTGCGAGTCTAACTACTCAACATGTCAGTAGTTAATCCGCCTCCAATTTCTTTCTTCTAAAATTTAATTAGGTCATGTCATCTCACGACAATTTTATAAGATTAAAAAAATATTTACAAAATCTACTTGATTAGCAAAGAATATTAGTTGTGCCCAGGATGAGTGATGTCCGTAGAATCCTCATTGTGGGCCCACCTTGATCTATGCGTTGTATATCGACTCTATCCATCCGTTTTCTCATATTATTTTAAGACTCGACCGGAATCAGTACTTGTGATCGGGTCAAATTCAATCCAAATTAGTCCAGGACAGACCCGACTCGGAATAGGTTAGGCATGCTGGACTTAGTACAAGTCAGGTCGAGTTCGGGTCAAGCCTATTTCAAAACTGAATCGAGTCAGGTGTAACATCCTAGATTTTTGCTATTTTGGATTGTCAACAATCCTTAATTTTATTTTATTTTTATAAATAACCCACGTCGTCACTTACTGACCCATGACGCTCGAGGTGAGCCTATATGTAGGTTATACCAGTAAAGAACCGCACAATTCGATTAACCAACCGTATAAAGCCAACTAATCTACCTGATCACTTAAACCTCCAGTCTAACCTCGTGAATTGTTCATCTAGGGCCGAAATCTAAGTGACCCATCACTGACTAATCAAGACAACCGTAACTAAATTAAACATCTACCCAAAGTCAAGCTAGCTATGACCCGGATCTTAACTAATGGACCAAGTCAACCTATTTATTCCTTTAGCCTAAGAACCAACGATTTAGAGTGATCATTACCGAATCACCATTTTTGCTAATTTTGAATAGGTTACACTGTGAACTTAGTTAATCTAGACCCTAACAACTGCGCCTAAGAAATCTACCTACCCAATTTATTTAAAAAATGCCCCTATTACCCAAATGAGCTCCAGACCGCTCGGTAGTGGCCCACTAGTTTGGAAATTATAGAATAATATTTGTCTCACTAGGCTTGATGTCCATCACGGGTGGTGAACTAAGAAAGTGCCCAAAACTAGTCAACTTGGGCCAAAAGCCAAGTGCTTGAAACATGTGAATCCCCTAGTCTGAAATCTGAAAACTTAAATGAAATAGACCTTCCAATCTTTGGTGAAGTTGTGACATTCCAATCGTTGAATTGTAATCAAACTCGGGCCATGAGCTAGGGATATTTCCCTGTTCATATCCGTATAATTGGGACCCCGATCAAACATTGGTGACCGTTGATCGTAAATTGGGCCCATGCGATCAATCGACTCATCTGTTTGCCACTAAACTTGGGACAACCACTACCAAAAAAATGAGCAAAGGCTACAGATGATTGGAGTCTTTAGCTACGGATATAAACCGTAGCTATATTACTACGGATTAAATCCGTAGCTGATACTCCAATCATCCGTAGCCTTTGCTCGTAATGATGGTCTCTTAGAAGTTCTATGGGGGGCCCACCATAATTTTTGTGTTCAATCTAAGTCGTCCATCCATTTTGACAGATCATTTTAATGTGTTAGTTTAAAAATTAGATAAAGTTAAAGCTTAAGTGGACCACACCATAGGAAACAATGGAGATTAAGGGCCTTTTGTTGATTTGTGGTGTGGTCCATGTGAGTCTTCTATTTGCCTCATTTTTTGGGATAAATCCCTAAATAATTCTTTGAATTGAATAGAAGGCATAGATATATGACATACATCATGGTGGGCCACACGGAGCCCCTAACATGACCGTTCATCTCAATTTGGCGGCTGCGCGCACAAAAAACAAAAGAGCTCGCCTGCTGCGTTTTTCATTCTCGCGCGCCCACTTCTCTCTCTATCTTCTCTCGCTCCTTTCTCTCTATCTTCTCCCCACTTCTCTCTCTCGCTCCTTGCCCATCCTCGAGTGCGTGAGGGACTTGTTCGGACGGCTCCACTTCTCTCTCTCTCTCTCTCTCTCTCTCTCTCTCTCTCTCTCTCTCTCTCTCTCTCTCCCAGCCCATCCTCGACCGCAAGGTATTTCTCTCTCTCTCTCTCTCTCTCTCTCTCAATCTCAATGTTGATTTATGAATTTGGGGATTTAGTAATTTATGGATTTTCAATTCGAATATGGACCCTCATTTAGGGATTTGGGGATTTTAGGGCTTATAGATTTGAATGTGGACCCTGAATTTGGGTTTTTCTGATTTTACAAATTGGGGATTTGGGGATTTTAGGATTTCGTTTCATGGGCCATGGATATTGTGAAGAAAACATTGATGGACCTTTAAGATTATGAAGAGAATGTTGAATCAATGGTTTTGTCAAATTCCGAGAACAACGAACGGTTGACAGCAAGTTTTTTTTTCGAGCATCTGCATACTCATGCATCGAAGCACTCTCTCACTATCCAGTTCTATGCTTGCCTGTTCAGAACTCGCAATGGTTTCCACCAGCTTTCCATCTATTCCATGGCCTTCTCATTTGGAACAGCATCGATCCAGTAGCTGGATCGATATTTTTGCATTTTGTGTCTCCACGCACATCTGATGTAGAATGAGTGGCCATTTGACTTTGATCAACCTCATCGGTCATCACCTTTTCTATGTTCCCTGCAACTGTTTGAGTCTGATTAACCTCATCTGTCGCTTTCTCTTCCATCTCCACTGCAGCCAAGTTACCACTGTCTCCTGCAGCGGCTGTCAGGGGATGACCAACTTGCTTGATAGGAAGAGCATCTGGGTTTTAGCCTTCTGAAACAGAGGAATGATTCTCAACCAGTAACTTGGATTCGACATAACTGTTACTATTTGCTGCAGTATATTCTTCACCTGCAGCTTCAACATGGTTTCCTGAATCACAAGCTTTATCTTCCTCTACAACTTGAACATCATTTCTAGAATCACCTGCTAGATGATCAACTGGCATCTTCTCTTCCCTAGTCATTGAATTCTGAATGGCAGTCCCATCAAGACCCATGTCAGCTTGAAAAGGAATAGAGGGATTTTCGACCAAAGCGCTTATCAAGTTGTCGCCACTCCCAACAGGGAACTGATCTCCACTAGCATTAATCTCTTTGTGATTCTCACTGTCTAACGGAGTCGCCTTTTCCTCATTCACAGTGGCAGCACCATTATCGGACAGGCTCATATTCATGCTAGTAATTGACTGAGGCTCTGCTTTGTGGCATTTGTTTGCTCCCTGTTTGTAATAGGTCTATGGCTACGGCTTTTATCCTGAATTTTCTTTTTTCTTATTTTCTAAATGCAAGTAATGTGGACTCTAGGGCCGGTTGTCTTCATTTCATGGACTAGAAGGGGGCTGATGGAGCTATGAGAAGGATCCAACTCAAGTGACTAGGGTCGTGTGGTGGAGGTTTGAACGGCTACATATGTGATAGGTTACACCCCTTGGATGTATGTTCCACCAACCCAAAGTCATCCTGTAAATCCTTGTTGAAAAATGCAGGCTAATTAATAACATATAATATCTAAAGAAGTTTCAAATTTTGGTGCTGGACCATTATCATCTCTACTTTGCTTTTGTGCTCACTTTGATACTAGTTACTAAAATTGCCTGAGCAAAAAAAAAAAAAAACAATTCCACAAATTAAATTCATAACATTGATCTATATATTTCAATTGAAAGTTGAGCTTTGTTTCTTCCCTATATGCTGAAATGTAACTTAATAGTTATCTGCAATTATGTTTTTTCTGTGGGAGAATGAGTAGGGATGTGTTGTCTGCAGCATTCCGTGAGTGCAGACACCCTAATATTATGATTTTCTGAATCATTTTATCCCAAATGGATGGAATTAATTTTTTTGTTGTTGTGATGGGTGCTTTTTCTGCATTGTCCTTTTTTTTTTTTTTTTTTCCCCCATTGTGATATTCGTATGATTTTCAAGTGATAAAAATTAAAACCAAACTTAAAAACTAAAGCCGTGACAAGGGTGTACTTATTATTGTATCACTACACCAACTGGGTCTGGTTTGCCTTTTCTCTCCTTCGTGTATTAGTTGCATCTTTGTAGTTAAACTACGAAGTCTTCCACATGTTCTTGGCCTTTTCTGCACTCTGGTGATAACGATTGTTTGTAATTTTTCTAGCTTGGTGCCAAATGCTATGCTAGTAGCATCAGTTGTTATTTGCAAAGCAGGGCTAGTGTAAAGAAGGTCCCCCTTTACAAGGTATATAACACATCTCTATTTGTTATTTATTTTATGATTTTGACTTTTAGAATTCTCTTCTAGTGATTTTAAATTCCAAGATGGCAATGATGCTTTTAGAATTGCATCTGATTCATTTCAAGTTCGACTTTTGAGTTCCTCTTTATTAAATTAAGTATCAAAGATTATAAATAATGTGAATGTACCCATTTAGGGTAATATAATTGTAAAACAGTGTGGTTCAAGCCTTTAGCTATTATCACCCAGTTGTTTTAATCTTGCTCTTTTTGAAACTACACAAGCTATTTAACTCCTTCACAATTATCAACTTAAATTTTTGCGTCTTTTGGCCCTCCAAATTAATGTAGAGATAGTACTTCGGAATAAAAAGAAGTTTTCTTGAGTTGGACGAAGTACTAGAGGTAAACATTTAGTACTTTGCCTACCACACAAGATTCCACCAAAACAAGGGTAAATAATGTTGGGGTTAATTGATACTCTAGAAGGTTGTGGCACTTGACATACAACCACTTAAAAATTTTACATGTTGCACGTATGAACTCAAATTAAATTGTCTAAATCACAAACCTACTGTCATTAAGTTACAATCCAAAAATTAAATTGGTTGTGCAAAACTAATTTCTAATTTTATCCGTAGCCTTTGCCCGGTTTTCTGGTAGTGCAAACTGGCAAGTGTGCAAGATCTTGGCTTTTTATTTGATAGGCCCCAGAGTGGAAGTGACCTGGCCTAAAGTCGGGCTGGTCCACTTATCAGTAGGGCTATAGGTGTATATTGAATGTGGACCATTGGATTTTTAACCTAACATTTTCTTGTACGCATGTTGCCTACCTGACAAGTGGAGCTGCCTGATTTTTGGGTGTGGACATTCACTGAGGGCCCATCTGATTAACAGCTAGGTCTTGCACATGAGCGCTTGTGTTTGGCTGATACATATGCATTACTCATTGCCTCATCACTTAATGTTTATGTAAAAACATTTTAATTTAATTATATATATTCAAAGCTAAAAAAACACACCACATCATGATTGAAATATGAAAATAAAATTTGCATGATTAAAGCATTCTAGAGGCACAAGACCTTTGGAATTTTAGTTTTTTATTTGATTTTCATCCACACAGCGACCTTTGGAATTCATATCGATTTTGTTGCTTCTTTCTTGATTGGTGGAAACAAAACAATCTCATTTCTCAAGGTTGCTTATTCTACTTGCAGGCACACATGTGCCGATACAGAATGCGTGTGAGAGATATGTTTGGATCAATGTTTAAAGTATTGTCCGAACCTGGTATGCATTGTTCAATATGTATGGCTTTTCATGATCTTGAAGTTCAGTCACCAAAGTTCAATATGTACGTATGTATGTCTTGTTGTTCTATGCTTAATATGTTTAGTGTTGAACATGGGTAGGTCGGGATGACGTGTCATATATCATGGTGGTATTAGTATGGGTGTTGGAAGATTTGAGCTTCAAGAGTCCAAAGGAAGAGTAATGTATTTTCTGATATGTATTTTCTCTTGCTGTTTTTATCCTCTCTCTCTCTCTCTGATTGTTAAAATCTTCTCTCTCTCTCTAGCTAATAATGTGATGCATTTTTTGTTCTGTTGTTTAGAGAGATACATGGTAACATTTTTTGTTCCGTAGTTTCCTATTGCTTTTCCCTTTGGTATTCATAAAACAATGAGTACCTTTTCCTTTTCAGGCATTAAGTGCTTTTTATGGTGGATGAGTCAACACCATTAAGAAATGTGGATAGTGTGCTTTTTATGTTTTATTGTGATTTGGGAATATGGGTAGTTGAAACTTGAACTGAAACACACGTGGAATTGATTTTCCTGTCCAATAAGCAAGTTCTGAGGTTTGTTTTTGAGATTATGGTTTTGGTATTGGTGTCGTTACTGTTGAACTTGAGCTGAACTGTAAATGGGTAGTGTTGTTTTTATGTTTTATTGTGATTTGTGCATGTGGGTAGTTTAAATAGCTTATTGCAGCTCATTCCCATGGCCAATTGCAGCTCATATCAATGTCCAATCACAGCTCATTCCATGGGTGGCATCCACCTGATGAGTGTACAACCATGATTTTCTGACTGGTCTTCTGCACAGCCTAGCTGTCCATATGAGCGGTGACCTGGACCCTGTGATTAGCATATCTGCATCATGTAGGGTAGGGCTGCCAGTTTGAATCTCAGGAGAGGAGATGGTGAAAAGGGTTATGATGTCAATAAGCTTGTTAGGTAGTATTCTGTTGCGACTGACTTAGCTTGGATTGGAAGAAGATGAAGATACCACCAGTTCTCCCTTCTTCTGAACATGCATGGCTATTCAAGCTGATGCAACCAATGAAGGTGAGCCTTTCTATCTTTCCTTCTCACTTAGATGAGGAAACATTAACAGGTGGTGATCTGTTTCATTGGATCTGATAAGAGTTAGATACTCAAAACTGATAGCCAAGTGGAATCAAAATGAGAACTACATCTTTTATTGTTTTCAATCCTCCCAATAGGTAAATTTTTGAGGTTCCTACAAATGGAGACGTACTTTGCCACTGATCTATTGGATAATCTGCATTTATCTGGCACTTTTCTAAATTTGTTGCTTTGGCTGACTCCTAATAGAAGCTTTCTTGTAAACTGAATCCCCCAAAATATATGGAAGAATTCAAAACCCCAAATTCACCACTAGCAGATAACAACGGTGGAATCCATCAGGAATACGTTGGATAGACGTGTTCAATTCTACGAGGACGAGATTCGCGAGCTAAGTGAACAACGCTTCCTGCCAATGTGGAATTTTTGTAACTTCTTCATTTTGAAGGTCCATCCTCATAACTAACATTTTAGTACCTTTGAATTTGCTAAGAAAATGAGATTGCCTGTTTATCAATTTTACATTGTTATTATTGTTATTTGCGATGATGAATTCAAATGGAGCATTTTCATTTTGGAAATTTTTACTCAGATTTGACATTTTCTTCCTTTGTTTTCAGGAGAGCTTAGCCTTCATGGTTTGAGATGGCTCATCTGCATGAGGGTGCTCTACGTGAATATGATGAATTGGAATTTTGATATTTGGAAACAGTTATCTTAAAGACTAGTAGCTTGTTAGACTTTGTGAAATCTTCCTTTGGCTTCAGGCTTGCTAAGAATGGAATTAAATCTGAAAATATTGCTTCCTCTAAAGAACCCAATATGCGGACCGGTTTGTCTGATGAATCATCTGCTGGGTGTAATTATGAGATCAATCCGAGGTCCAAAGGTTCTATATTATCTCATGAAATGACTCCAATGGAAGTTCTCGTTCGTAATAACACTAATGAGTTGATCAGGATGACCCTTAGTATTACTTGTAGAGATGTTGTTGGGGAGAATTGTGTTGAGGGTATCAAAGCAGTTGTACTATGGGCTGGTATGATTCTAGTGCATTTGTGTTGTTTGCTAGAATCTTCAAAAAAGAAAAAAAAGAAAAAAAAGAAAAAGAAAGAAAAAAGGTGGTGGTGGCAATTGGCTGGGTACCCGAACCTGGCTCGAAACAGGCTGGGTATGGGGATGGTTAAATGGGTGCGGGTGCAGGTATGGGTATTAATTTAAGCCCATTTGATGGTTTGTTGTGCAAAGAGAACAATCCATTCTATAGGGAAGCACATGGACTTTGCGCGTCCATCTCTGTGCATTATTTAGAATTTTAGAAAGACGATGAAACTAGAATTGGACTAATGCATCCCTAACCTACAATTGGGTATTATCCATTGAATCTTTGAAAATAATCACCATCAGTACTATCTTGATCATAATCATAGCCTTTTCCCAATCACCATTAGTATTATCTTCATCATAATCATAGCCTTTTCCCAACGGGTCGGAGTTGTTGTGAAAATTTATAATGTTGAACAGTCTTTTTTTTATCCTTTAAGTTAGTAATTTCCTCTCATAGGTTGTTCCTATCTGTTAGGTGCCTTTTGATTTATAACATGTAATTTTTTTTTTCTTTTATGTTCAACCTTCTGTTGTCTTTGTTTTTACATTGTCATTCTAGATTTCTGCTTTATCAACCTCCATTTTCCATACATGTCTATACATGTGAGGAATGTCTTTGATACCTTAAATAGCATATTCCATTTTATTTAGGGAGCCATTCTTTACACTCACTCTGATTAATAAAAATACCAATATTTTCTGCTTTTGCTTATACATACTACAAAGGACAGGTGTATGTAGCAGTCAAAGCATGTGCCATCAGTTTTTGCATTTTCTGAGCCCATGGTTCAATTATTTGGACAATTGCTCTGCTCAGCCCCACCATGAAGGCCCGAATTGTAAGATCTTAGCCATCAGTTTTTGCATTTTTTGAGCCGAATGTGGACCATTGCTGTATTTTTCTTCTTGGTCGTCCATTTTTAGGCCAGAAATTGAAAGTTTAGGATTGTCGTGTCGAGGAATTTTGGGACATTTCCTTTCCAGTGGGGCCCAACACACAGATGGTCTAGATCAATAATCCATGGGACCTACTTGTACATGCTGAAAACGTGAGTTTATTGTAAATTCTATAATTTGAGGATCCTAGAATTCCTTTATATATTATCCATTCTCAACTACATGGCCTTATAAAAGAGAAATTGCCAGAAGGCTTGCACATTCCACCTCACCACATGATTAACTAGACTGTTCATCTAGGTTCCACCGTGGATAAGTTGCATAAAAAAAGTACTTAGTAGAGATGACATTGTCCATACTCTATTAGAAATGATGCTCCTGAAAGGTAGTTTCTAGTTCATCTTCTAATGGAGGGTGGATCCTGATTCCTGATATTTTTGCCATGTTGGGCCATTTACAGTGGTACCTTTAGATGAACAATTCGTATCATGACATGGTAAACAGAAAGCCAAGCCATGCTAAGCTCTTAATAGAAACTAGTTCCATTTTATCATTGGCCCTCTGTCAATTACTACTTATGAGAACATGTTTACCGGCGATAACTTGTAGACGTATGCATTGAATCTCTCATACAAATAAACAGAACCACTTCCAATTTGAACGTCATGATCTTCTACATGAGGATATGCATTTTACTTGGGTCCAGGGACCATGGTTTGATGATACAGACCACTGATCTGATATGCCCCTAATGGATGGGACAGGAGGCTGGATGAAACAAATGTTTACCTAAGTAGGTAAGCTCCTCGTATGCTTTAATTGTTAGAACAGGCTCTCAAGTAAGATATTCTATGGTTCTTCCTTGCTCTCACCATTCTTGTTCCTTACAATGACAAGAAAGGTTTTCTGAGGCATTTTAGATAACATCTGACTCTATGTAGTAATGTGCCAGGCAGAACCACGTGCTGCTCTAAATCTTGCATCATTTGGAAGCAGTCATTCCCTCAAACTAGACAAGGATGGTACGTCTCTTATCAAGAATGCACATGTGTAGTTCATCAAATAATACATTATGTGATATCGTGTGCATGATATCTATGTTGTAATTACAGTTATCTATAATAATAATAATTTGTTCATTATAGTGCATTCACAATAGTTATCATAGTGGTTACAATTATTCATTATGTGATAGGTTTTCAGGTGAGATGAACGAGTTTCAAAACAAAACAGTCTGCAGTTTTGAGAAACGATTCCCAGGAAGTATGTGTGTTTTAGGGGCCATCTACACCTTGGAAGCATACAATGGAAGGTAAGGAAAACCCTCGAATTCCCTTCTTTGAATCATGAAAAAGTATTTGTGCTGAATCCCATGCATTTGTGCTGAATCCCATGCATTGGCAATATAAGGCATGCTCATGAGCAGGACATGCATAATTCCATAAAAATTGATGGAGCAGACCCGGATGTGCGTCGCATCTATCCGGATGTTGAGCGGGGGTCCCTAGAAGGTGGGAACCGCTGTTATGACCATGATGAAGCTGTCCATTTCCTACGGACAGCATTGGAGGGGCCTGACCATTTGGACATGCCGTTTTTATGTATTTGTTCGAAATTAATGGAGCAGACCCGGATGTGCGTCGGAGCTATCCGGATGAGCGGGGGTCCCTGGAAGGTGGGAACCGCTGTTATGGCCATGATGAAACTGTCCATTTTCTATGGACAACATTGGAGGGGCCTGGTCATTTGGACAGGCCATGTTTATATCTGTATTTGCAGGTACCACACCCTTAACCTAAACCACACCCTTAACCTATAACCTAAACCTATTCTCAATTCCCTAAAGCTATAACCTACAACCTAAACCTAACCCTAAACCAAAACCTATAACCTAAACCTAAAACTATAACCTATCATTTAACCTTAACCTAAACTATAACCTTAACCTATAACCTATACTTATAACCTTAACCTAAAATTATAACCTTAACTTGGGAATGATGGATTTATTGTTTGATTAAGGGTCCATATATGTGTGACCCACCTTGATGTATATTTGTATGAGGGGCCCATAATGGCGGGGTCCCTCCATCCTCACCGTTGTCCCTCTCTCTCTCTCTTGTGTATGATGGCTTGTGGCCCACCTTGATGCATAAGATCATCCACCCTGTCCACCCATCCCAAATGGTGTGGCCCACCTTGATCATGTCGTTTAATCGGCACCATTCATTCATCTAGGCCATCCAAATAGTGGGCCACCCGGATGAAAGAGAAACACAAATATTAAGATCAAGTGGGCCACGTCTGTGTGGAACCCACCATGATTTTAGCGTGAGCACTGTCCGTCCAGCGTCACGTGCTCACTGGAGTGAGCCGATAGTAAGGTATACTCACAGCAGGCTTTGAATTTTTTTTGGCTCTTGGGTGAGCTACTTGTACAGGCCCCACCCTGATGTATGGATTCAATCCATGCCATTCATCCTTTTTTTCCAACTCATTTTAGGCGTTGAGCCGAAAAATGAGGCTGATCTGATAATTAGGCGGGCCATACCATAGAAAACTACGTTTCATACCGTTTAAGGCTATTAGGACCACCTTTCTGTTTCTATAGGCCAAAAATGCCGAATATTAGACTTATTTGGTGTATTTCGAGCCTTAGAATCCATTGGTCGGAGTGGATTCTCAGGTAGCGAGCCCCACATGAGATTTTCCGCAAGAAAAAAAAAAGAAAGAAGAAGGGAGCAGCAGCCGCCTGCTGCTATCAGAAGGCAGCAGACGCTGCCTGCGCACCTGCGTGTGGGGGCGGACGGAAGACAGCCACCCATGGCTCCAGCCGTGGGCCCCACCATGATGTATATTTGTCATCCGACCCGTTCATTAGGTGGGACCCTCCCTGATGTGGGTCCCCTCCAAATATCAGGCCCATCCAAAGCTCAGGTGGCCCACATCACAGGAAATAGTGTGAATTGAACCGTCTGCCATTGAAACCCTTTTTGGGCCCACAGAAGTTTTGGATTATGATGAAATTTGTTCTTACGTTCATCTAGGTCTGCGTGGCCTTATAGACGGTTTGGATTACATATAAACGTAATGGTGGGACCCACATGGGACGCACAATGATGCATGTGTTTTAATTCCACCGTCCGCCTGGATGGTGGAGCCCTCTGCAATATTTGTGTTATCCCCACCGTCCCCTGGACGGTGGGTGGGGTGTGTGCGTGTGCGTGCGTGTGTGTGTGCGTGTGTGTGTGTGTGTATACGTGTGGGACTGTGCATGTGTATGTGTGTGGTGTGTGGTGTGTGTGTGGTATATAGATATATATATATATATATATATTATATATATATATGTATGTATGTATATATTTGATATATATATATATATATTAATAATATATATATAAAATATATTATATTATATTAGGTAATATACCGGATGGTGGGCTTTCATGGGCCCCACCATGATACATGGGTTGCATCCAATTTGCCCAACCACCTTAGAAGCCCTTTTTTTTTTCTTGGCATGAGCTAAAGAATGAGTCAGATCTATAGTTCTAGTGGACCCCACTTTGATACATGTATGAGGCCCATCTTGGTTTAATTGTGGCCCATCCGTTGAGGCCCACTTTGATATATGCATGAGGCCCATCTTGGTTTATTTGTGGCCCATCTGTTGAGAACCACCTTGATATACATGAGGCCCATATGATTAGGCCCATCTTGATGTAGTTAGGGCCCAACCATTGAGGCCCACCTGATATACTTAAGGCCCATGTTATACGACCCATTTATTGTACCTAAGGCCCATGGGTTGAGGCCCAATTGAATGTACACAAGTCCATTAAGATGTATGACCTTACCATGATTTTTGTAATAATGTTATGACAGTCGTGCCTTAGAAGCAATGTTGGTTTGACGTCCACATTGTAGAATAATGTTGGTTAAACGTTCGTATTATGATTCTCCTTAGGGCCCATTGTTAGGCCCATATTCGTAGGCCGTCTAGGCCCATCTTCATTATGAACGACATCTATCCCACATAACATGTTTAGTATAGTTTCATGATTCATGATCATACGCATCATATGTGTGCTTGATATGAGAAGTGACTGATCATAGCATATGCCTTCAGACAGATTGTTTAGGGGCTCCCGGTTAGGCGGTGTTGCCCCACATGAGCGCACGATACGCGCAAGATTGCTGCATGACTGGATAGCGTGATTCATACATTTCGCATTGTGTGACATGGTTACCATACGCCCTATCGACATTAGGGCCATAGCCGCCACAGGCATATCGTGGTTGGCAGGATTGGATACCAAAAATCTTGTTCTACATGGGATGTTATAGATATCCCTGAGTGAAAGTCCCTAAACCCTTATGGTACCAAGAGGTTGCTCCAACGTCTAGACCGAGTGGGTGCAAGAGCGACAAGTGTCGATTACCAAATGGCTGCGCTTTCCACTGTATCATGGTTGGTTGGAAGGGGATGTGGCCATACCCGCCCTAGAGGAGGGGACAAAGCTAGGCTGAGTTTGACCAGCTCGAGGAATGGGTCCGCTATCGACGAGCCGCGCCCGATATTGGCAGGCGGGTAGTGAGGTCTTTTCCACTCACCTTGTTGCGCACGATGGGGCGGTAATCTGGCTTGGAGTGTACTAGACCCCGGTGATATCCCAGAGTTGATCTGTATTGATATGTGGACTTATATGAGGATTCGTATGCTTGAGTTGCATCTCGCATCGCATGGACTTGGTATGGCCAACATCATTCATGCCTTATCGTAGAGCCTTGGTACGGCTAGTGGTATTCATGGATTTATCAGCATGTTTCGCATTACTCTGATACGGCATATCTGCATTACTACCTTGTGCACACACTTTCACCACCCTCTAAACTTTCTATAAGCTTATGCACGACCGTTGCGTGCAGGTGATGTTAGGCCGCAGTAGCGCTGAGGCAGGAGCACAGAGAAGATCATTTTGGAGCTTTTTGTCCATTATCATTGTATTTCCCTTTATGCTCATTGTACTTGTAAAGTTTTTTATCATAGTGGAAATGTGATGGAGTTTTTGGTTGTTGTTTGTGGGTTATGCCTTTGGTTATGCTTATTACAAATTAAACTGATGTTGAAAATCCTCCTTGTAGCATCCTAGGATCGGAACCTGGCGTATGGGCGCTGGGAGCCGAGAATGGGGTTCTATGGAGGCTGTCAGCGCCGGATTCTGTGATCGTGAATTTTGTGAGCCCGGTTTCTGAATTTGGGGCGTGACAGAAGTTAGTATCAGAGCATAACTTGGGAATAACCAAGAACAACATTACATGTCTGCTATGAGTTAGAATGATTGAGTCCTTAGTCCGGATAGCTTAGTAATCTTTTATTACCGACCCTTAACTTGCGTGCCTTCGAGAGTTTCCAAGTTGATAGGCGCCTTCGATCTTTCCTGTAGGACATGCCGCGCCGGAGGGTGACTCGATCGACTCCCGCACCACCACTTGAGACTCCCGCATTACCACCGACAATCTCCGCTCCACTACCAGTGATTCCTACTGCCCAGCCTATGGATGCAGCTCCTCTACCAGAGATTCCAACTGCCCAGCCTATGGATACAGCTCCTCCACCAGAGACCAATGCGGATCCAACCGTATCCGTGAGTGCCTCCAAGTTATAGCAGATGTTACAGGCTGTGACCGCCGCACTACAGGGGCAGGGCAGACACCCTGTTGTTTCACCGGAGCAGGCCGAGTAGGAGCGCGCGAGCGCCCTTCTTCGTGAGTTCCGACGACTCGATCCCCCACGTTTTCAGGGAGAGCCAGACCCGACGGTAGCTGAGAGATGGCGCGCCGATGTGGAGAAGATATTCGATACGATGGGATGCATGACCGAGCGACGAGTCCGATTAACCGTATTTCTTCTCCATGGTGAGGCTGAGCACTGGTGGGCATCAGTCTCCTGAGCAGCGGGCGCTGATTTTGTATGGACCTGGGAGGATTTTGTGGATCGGTTTGACCGGTAGTACTTCCCTGATCACATCTGACGACAGCGAGCGTTGAAGTTCGAGGCCCTAGTACAGGGTGATATGACGGTGGCTCAGTACCCGACTCATTTTGTAGCACTGTCCAGATTTACGCCGTACTTAGTGGACGACGAGGAGCGGAAAGCCCGCCGATTCGAGGACGGTTTGCGTTACGGTCTTCGAGGCCGTGTTATTGGGCACGAGCTCCCGACTTTTGAGGGAGTGGTATGGAAGGCCCAGATTTTTAAGACTGAGTGGGCCGGTTCTCAGTCTAATCGTGGTCAGAGGAGAGACCGGAAGAGCCACGCTCCTTCCGCTGACTCCTAGCAGCATCGACCACAGCAGCAGAGGCGCACAGGTCGCCCAGCCTTCCGAGCACCAGCAGCACCTCCAGTACCACCTCCGAGGCAGTTCACCGGCACCTGTTTTGGGTGCGGTGCGACGGGGCACCGTATGTGGGTGTGTCCCTATCCCCAACAGCAGCAACAGAGGCCCCTACGTAGTAGTAGCAGCCGAGAGGTCCACAGCTGCCTCCACCACAGTAGCAGAGACCCCCACAGCAGCAGCGACAACAGCCCCCACCACCGAGGCCACCTCAACAGCAGTATCAACACCAGCCTCCGAGGCCGCAGCAGCAGAGGCAGCAATTTTCACCGCCTCAGCAACCCCAACAGCAGTAGCAACACGCTCAGAGGGGCAGACACCTCCCCAGCCGGCTCAGGTTAAGTTCTATGCGGCTCAGCAGGATCCGCAGTCATCTGGAGGGGTTGTCGAGGGTATGCTTTTAGTCTCTGCGTGCGCTGCACGTATGTTGTTTAATTCTGATACATCGCATTCTTTTGTGGTCGAGAGTTTCTGCCGATCGACTGGCCTACCGTTGGAGTCTACTTGTGAGAGTCTGTCAGTATTGACTCCCTTGGGGAAGACTGCAGTGTTAGGCCAATTTTGCTCGTCTTGCCCTGTTTTAGTCGGGGATACCTTTTTGCCTGCCGATCTGTTTGCATTGCTGAAGTCCGAGTTCGATGTCATCCTGGGCATGGATTGGCTTGCCGAGTACTATGCCATATTGGACTGCTCCGCGAGGACAGTTACATTCTGGATACCCAACGTGCCGCAGTTTCAGTTCATTGCAGAGCCCAGAGGAGAGCTGTTGTCTTGTTTGATGTCGTGTGCCATAGAGGAGCCTATAGCGGTAAGCATCAACCAGTTGCTTGTTGTTTGTGATTTTCCCGATGTGTTCTAAGAGATTCCGGGATTACGCCTCGCCGACTCACTGAGTTTCAGATTGATCTCGTGCCCGGTACCGCGCCTATTTCGAAGGCCTGGTATCATATGGCACCGTTGGAGTTGCGGGAATTGCGAAAGTAGTTGGATGAGTTGCGTGAGTTGGGGTTTATTCGTCCGAGCAGTTCACCGTAGGGAGCGCCTGTACTCTTCGTGAAGAAGAAGGATGGCTCATTGAGGCTCTGCATAGACTACCGCGAGCTCAACAAGGTCACGATCAAGAACAACTACCCACTCTTGAGGATTGATGATTTGTTTGATTAGCTGTAGGGTGCACAGTTCTTTATGAAGATTGACTTGCGTTCCGGTTATCATCAGATTCGGGTCGAGAGGAGGACATTCCGAAGACGGCTTTCAGGACACGTTACGGTTATTTTGAGTTCCAAGTCATGTCCTTCGGACTGACCAATGCGCCCGCGGTCTTCATGCAGTTGATGAACGAGGTCTTCTGCCCTTATCTTGATCAATTTGTTGTAGTCTTCATTGATGACATTCTGATCTATTCGAGGACCCGTGAGGAGCACGAGTAGCATCCGGAGGTTACGTTGCAGACCCTCCGCGCACACCAGCTGTATGCGAAGCTGGAGAAGTGCGAGTTCTGGCAGGAGGAGGTGAAGTTCCTTTGTCACGTGATGGCGAGGGAGGGCGTCATAGTGGACCCCTCGAAGGTTGAGGCAATGCGTCAGTGGGGTCAGCCCACAACTGCGTCGAGATCCACAGTTTCCTTGGTTTAGTGGGCTATTACCGGTGTTTCATTGAGGGCTTCTCCCGTATTGCAGCCCCACTGACTCGGAAGGGCGTAGAGTTTATTTGGAGCGACGCCTGCGAGCGAGCATTTATGGAGTTGAAGGACCGTCTGACGTCCGCTCCTATCCTCACTCTTCCCTCTGGGAATGACAGATTTATTGTATTCACTGATGCTTCGCATATTGGTTTAGGTACTGTCCTGATGCAACACGGGCGACCAGTGGCCTTCGCATCTCGCCAGCTCAAGATCCATGAGATGAACTACCCGACGCATGATTTGGAGTTGGCTGCAGTTGTCTTCGCACTGAAGGTGTTGAGGCACTATCTTTATGGGGTTAGGTTCGAGCTCTTCTCCGACTACAAGAGCTTGAAGTACCTCTTCTAGCAGTCTGAGTTGAATATGAGGCAGAGGCGCTGGATGGAGCTCATGAAGGACTATGACTTCGATCTTCAGTACCACCTCAGCAAGGCGAATGTGGTGGCGGATGCCCTCAGCCATCAGCCATGAGGCCTGGTGGCGCATATGATGATTCAGGAGTGACGGATGCTTGAGGATGTAGCAGAGTGTGATTTTGAGTTTGACCTGCAGTCTTCTATCGTGCAGTTATCGAGCCTGTCGATTCAACCCTCTCTTGTCGCAAGGGTGATCGAGGCTCAACAGGTTGATGAGTCGTTGCAGAGTTATATGGTTGAGGCGGCATCCGAGAGTCAGGTAGATTGGCAGATCAGTACAGATGGTGGACTTCACTTCAGAGGCCAATTATGTATCCCGGATATTCTTGAGTTACGCAGAGATCTTATGACCGAGGCTCATCGATCGCGATTTTCTATCCATCCTGGCTTGATGAAGATGTACCGTGACATGAGGCGACAGTATTTTTGGGTAGGGATGAAGTGCCAGATCGCCAATTTTGTGGTTGAGTGCGACACGTGCCAGCGTGTCAAGGCCGATCATCATAGACCTCCTGGTTATTGCAGCCGTTGAACGTCCCGATGTGGAAGTGAGAGCACGTGTCGACAGATTTCATTATGGGTTTACCGAGGACTCAGAGCGGTCATGACACCATTTAGGTTGTTGTGGATCGTCTGACGAAGTCGGCGCATTTTCTTCCGATTCGTGCGACTTGGCCTTTGGACCGGCTTGTGAGGTTGTTCGTTGAGGAGATTGTGAGACTGTATAGCGTTCCAGTCTCGATCATTTCTGACCGAGACCCGAGGTTCATGTCTCAGTTTTGAGGGGGCTTTCAGAGAGCGATGGGGACTGATTTACAGCTCAGCACCCGTACCATCCATAGATCGATGGCCAAACCGAGAAGGTCAACCAGATCCTTGAGGATATGCTTCAGGCCTGCGCGATTGATTTTGGGGGTAGCTGGGATGAGCATCTGCGATTGGTTGAGTTCGCATACAATAGCAGCTATCAGGCGACCATCGGCATGACTCCTTTTGCGGCACTATATGGCAGACCATGCAGATCATCGAGTTGTTGGACTGAGGTTGGAGAGCGCCGTCTCCTAGGTCCCGAGCTTGTGTAGGAGACGTCAGAGGCTATCGATATCCCCGTCAGAGGATGCACACATCTCAGAGCCGACAGAAGAGTTTTGCTGATCGTCGGCGACGTCCCTTGGAGTTTGATGTAGGGGACCATGTGTATCTCAAGGTCTCGCCCATGAAGGGCGTAGTTCAATTTGGAGGGAAGGGCAAGCTTGCCCAGAGATTCATAGGACCTTTTGAGATCACTGGGCGCGTTGGCGCCGTGGCCTATCGGCTTGCCTTGCCATCTCAGTTGTCTGGCGTTCACAACGTTTTCTATGTCTCTATGTTGAGGAAGTGTAGGTCAGACATAGTTCCTGTTATTGATTGGCAGCCGCTGGAGGTTCGTGAGGATGCTTCTTACATCGAGCAGCCAGTCCGTATCCTTGATCGGAAGGAGCAGGTCCTCCGGACCAGGGTCATTCCATTGGTGAAGGTTCAGTGGGGTCACCATTCTGTTGAGGAGCTTCCTGAAAGCCCGAGGCCGAGATTCGAGAGCGCTATCTCCATCTCTTTGATGACTGATTATGTGTTGTATTTTGTATGTTATCTCTGAGTTTATATAGTGATGTTATATTCCTTCTCCCTCATGAGTTATGACTACTTGCGATGATTGTGTAAATTTCGAGGACGAAATTTTTATTAGGAGGGGAGAGCTGTAAGACCCGTATCCTAAACCGTACCATTCCGTAGACTTCTGCGGTCTTCCCGGTCAAATTCTGGCAACCTTCGACCCTTAACCGACATTTGCACGCGACCGTGATTCACGTGCCGCCAATTCGAATCGATTCAACCTAAGACTAGTACCTTAGCGACCGCGCCGTCGCCACGGTTCCTATGTCTGTGACTCGCGCGCCGAGGCGATACTCTGGCCAGGAGATGTGGGCCAGCGTTTGGTGCGAGGAAAACGCTGTGCGTGCGAATTTCGAGAGAATCCCTACGAAATGTCACATCAATGATCCATCAATCAATCCCATCATGTCAAGTACACATCACCTTTCACCCATTTCCAAGCAACCCCAAAGTCAAAAAGTCTCTTACAAGCCCATACCTTTCTTACACCAAAAACTATAAAAGTCAAAAAGTTCTTACACCCATCACTCACCACATCCATCACCCATCACTCTCTCTCCCTTTACAAGTCTCTCTCTTTCCCAAACTCATTTCCAAGCAAGAAAATACCACACGTCCAAAGCTTCTCCAAGCTTTCTCAAGCAATAAGTGTGGCCCACCTTTCCCACCCTTTCATCTCCCATCTCAACCATCCAAACCTCATCTCCTCCATTGGAATCAAAGCTAAGGAGCTAAGGAAGCCTTTGGTGCAAGAAGAAAGCGGTGGGTGATCTTAGATAGTTGTTTTTCATTCATTTTCTTTGATTAAGGGTCCATATATGTGGGACCTACCTTGATGTATATTTGTATGAGAGGCCCATAGTGGCGGGGTCCCTCCATCCTCACCGATGTCCCTCTCTCTCTCTCTTGTGTATGATGGCTTGTGGCCCACCTTGATGCATAAGATCATCCACCCTGTCCACCCATCCCAAACGGTGTGGCCCACCTTGATCATGCCGTTTAATCGGCACCATTCATTCATCTAGGCCATCCAAATAGTGGGCCACCCGGATGAAAGAGAAACACAAATATTAAGATCAAGTGGGCCACGTCTGTGTGGAACCCACCTTGATTTTAGCATAAGCACAGTCCGTCCAGCCTCCCTGGACGCTGGACGTGCTCACTGGAGTGAGCTGACAGTGAGGTATACTCACAACAGGCTTTGAATTTTTTTTGGCTCTTGGGTGAGCTACTTGTACAGGCCCCACCCTAATGTACAGATTCAATCCATGCTGTTCATCCTTTTTTTCCAACTCATTTTAGGCGTTGAACCGAAAAATGAGGCTGATCTGATAATTAGGCAGGCCCTACCATAGAAAACTACGTTTCATACCGTTTAAGGCTATTAGGACCCACCTTTCTGTTTCTATACACCAAAAATGCCGAATATTAGACTTGTTTGGTGTATTTCGAGCCCTAGAATCCATTGGTCTGAGTGGATTCTCAGGTAGTGGGTTCCACATGCGATTTTTCCCAAGAAAAACATAAAAAAAAGAAAGAAGAAGGGAACAGCAGCCGCTTGCTGCTGTCAGAAGGCAGCAGATGCTGCCTGCGCACCTGCGTGTGGCGGACGGGCGGAAGGTAGCCACCCACGGCTCCAGCCGTGGGCCCCACCATGATGTATATTTGTCATCCGACCCGTTCATTAGGTGGGACCCTCCCTGACGTGGGTCCCCTCCAAATATCAGGCCCATCCAAAGCTCAGGTGGCCCACATCACAGGAAACAGTGTGAATTGAACCGTCTGCCATTGAAACCCTTTTTGGGCCCATAGAAGTTTTGGATCAGGATGAAATTTGTTCTTACCGTTCATCTAGGTCTGAGTGGCCTTATAGACGGTTTGGATTACATATAAACGTAATGGTGGGCCCCACATGGGACACACAATGATGTGTGTGTTTTAATTCCACTGTCCACCTGGACGTTGAAGCCCTCTGTAATATGTGTTATCCCCACCATCCCCTGGACGGTGGGTGGGGTGTGTGCGTGTGCGTGTGTGTGCATGCGTGTGTGTGTGTGTGCGTGTGGGACTGTGCATGTGTGTGTGTATATATATATGTATGTATGTAACTATTTTTGTATATATATATATATATATAATTATATATAAATTATATTATATTAGGTAATATACGGATGGTGGGCTTTCATGGGCCCCACCGTGATGCATGGGTTGCATCTAATCCGCCCAACCACCTTAGAAGCCCATTTTTTTTATTGGCATGAGCTAAAGAATGAGTCAGATATATAGTTCTAGTGAACCCCACTTTAATACATGTATGAGGCCCATCTTGGTTTAATTATGGCCCGTCCGTTGAGGCCCACTATGATATATGCATGAGGCCCATCTTGGTTTATTTGTGTCCCATCCGTTGAGACCCACCTTGATATACATGAGGCCCATATGATTAGGCCCATCTTGATGTAGTTAGGGCCCAACCAGTGAGGATCACCTGATATACTTAAGGCCCATGTTATACGGCCCATTTGTTGTACCTAAGGCCCATGGGTCGAGGCCCAATTGAATGTACACAAGTCCATTAAGATGTATGACCCTACCATGGTTTGTGTAATGATGTTATGACAGCCGTGCCTTTTGAGCATTGTTGGTTTGACATCCACATTGTAGAATAATGTTGGTTAAACGTCCGCATTATGATTCTCCTTAGGGCCCATTGTTAGGCCCATACTCGTAGGCCGTCTAGGCTTATCTTCGTTATGAACGACATCTATCCCACATAACATGTTTAGTATAGTTCCATGATTCATGATCATATGCATCATATGTGTGCTTGATATGAGAAGTGACTGATAATTGCATATGCCTTCAAACAGATTGTTTAGGGGCTCTCGGTTAGGCGGTGTTGCCCCACATGAGCGCACGATACGCGCAAGATTGCTGCATGACTGAATAGCGTGATTCATGCATTTTCTTGTGTGACATGGTTACCATACGCCCTAGCGACATCAGGGCCATAGCTGCCACAAGCATATCGTGGTTGGCAGGATTGGATACCGAAAATCTTGTTCTACATGGGGTGTTATAGATATCCCTGGGTGAAAGTCCCTAAACCCTTATGGTACCAAGAGGTTGCTCCAACGTCTAGACCGAGTGGGTGCAGGAGCGCCGAGTGTCGATTACCAGACGACAGCGCTTTCCACTGTATCGTGGTCGGTTGAAAGGGGGTGCGGCCTTACCTGCCCTAGAGGAGGGGGCAAAGCTAGGCTAAGTTTGACCAGCTCGAGGAATGGGTCCTCTATCGACGAGCCGCGTCCGATATTGGCAAGCGGGTAGTGCGGTCTTTTCCACTCACCTTGTTGCGCGCGATGGGACGACAATCTGGCTTGGAGTGTACTAGACCCCGATGATATCCCAGAGTTGAGCTGTATTGATATGTGGACTTAGATGAGGATTCATATGCTTGAGTTACATCTCGCATCGCATGGCCTTGGTATAGCCGACATCATTCATGCCTTGCATCGTATAGCCTTGGTACGGCTAGTGGTATTTATGGAATCATCAGCATATTCCGCATTACTTTGATATGGCATATCTGCATTACTACCTTGTGCACACGCACTTTCTCCACTCTCTAAGCTTTCTATAAGCTTATGCACGACCGTTGCATGCAGGTGACGTTGGGACGCAACAGCGCTGAGGTAGGAGCACAGAGAAGATCATTTTGGAGCTTTTTATCCATTATCATTGTATTTTCCTTTATGCTCATTGTACTTGCAAAGTTTTTTATCATAGTAGAAATATGATGAAGTTTTTGGTTGTTATTTATGGATTATGTCTTTGATTATGCTTATTGCGAATTAAACTGATGTTGAAAATCCTCTTTGTAGCATCCCAGGATCGGAACCTGGCGTATGGGTGCTGGGAGCCGAGAATGGGGTTCTACGGAGGCTGTCGGCGCCAGATTCAGAGATCGAAAATTTTGTGAGTCTGGTTTCCGAATTTGGGGCGCGACACCTATACCTAAACCTAAACTTGAAAACCCAAACCTAAACCCGATCCTGAACCTGAACTCGATTTCCTAAACCTAAACCTTAACTTATAACCTAAACTTAAAAACCCAAACTTAAACCCAATCCCGAACCCGAACAAGATTTCCTAAACCCAAACCCAAACCCAAACCCGATCTTGAACCCGAACCCAATTACCTAAACCTAAACCTTAATCTATAACCTATACTTATAACCTTAACCGAAATCTATTCTCAAATCCCAAAACCTATACCTATAACCTAAACATAGACCTTAACCTAAACATAAACCTATACTTATAACCTATAACCTAAACCTTAACCTATAAACCAACCTAAACCTATACTTATAACCTAAACCTATTCTCAAATCCCAAAACCCATAACCGAAACCTAAACCTTAACCTAAACCTATAACCTATAACCTAAACCAAAACCTATAACCTAAACCCGAACCCAAACCCGAACCCGAACCCGAACCCGTACCCGAATCCCTAAACCTTAACCTAAACATATAACTTATAACCTATAACCTAAGCCTATACCTAAACCTAAACTTAAAAACCCAAACCTAAACCCAATCCCGAACCCGAACCCGATTTCCTAAACCTAAACCTTAACCTATAACCTAAAATTCAAAACCCAAACATAAACCCAATCCCAAACCCGATTTCCTAAACCCAAACCTAAACCCGATCCCGAACCTGAACCCGATTTCCTAAACCTAAACCTTAACCTATAACCTATACTTATAACCTTAACCTAAACCTATTCTCAAATCCCAAAACCTATACCTATAACCTAAACTAGACCTGAACCTAAAAATAAACCTATACTTATAACCTATAACCTAAACCTAACCTAAACTTAACCTATAACCCAACCTAAACCTATTCGTATAACCTAACCTATTCTCAAATCCCAAAACCCATAACCTAAACCTAAACCTTAACTTGAACCTATAACCTATAACCTAAACTAAAACCTATAAACTAAACCCGAACCCGAATCCCTAAACCTTAACCTAAACATATAACCTATAACCTATAACCTAAGCCTATACCTAAACCTAAACTTGAAAACCCAAACCTAAACCCGATCCCGAACCCGAACCTGATTTCCTAAACCTAAACCTTAACCTATAACCTAAACTTGAAAACCCAAACTTAATCCCAATCCCGAACCCGAACCCGATTTCCTAAACCCAAACCTAAACCCGATCCCGAACCCGAACCCGATTTCCTAAACCTAAACCTTAACCTATAACCTATACTTATAACCTTAACCTAAACCTATTCTCAAATCCCAAAACCTATACCTATAACATAAACCTAGACCTTAACCTAAACATAAACCTATACTTATAACCTATAACCTAAACCTAAACCTAAACCTTAACCTTAACTTATAACCTAAACCTATTCTCAAATCCCAAAACCCATAACCTAAACCTAAACCTTAACCTAAAACTATAACCTATAACCTAAACCAAAACCTATAACCTAAAACCGAACCCGAACCCGAACCCAAACCCGAACCCGAACCCGAATCCCTAAACCTTAACCTAAACATATAACCTATAACCTAAGCCTATACCTAAACCTAAACTTGAAAACCCAAACCTAAACCTGATCCCGAACCCGAACCCAATTTCCTAATCCTAAACCTTAACCTATAACCTAAAACTCAAAACCCAAACTTAAACCAATCCCGAACCCGAACCCGATTTCCTAAACCCAAACCGAAAACCGATTCTGAACCTGAACCCGATTTCCTAAACCTAAACCTTAACCTATAACCTATACTTATAACCTTAACCTAAACCTATTCTCAAATCCCAAAACCTATACCTATAACCTAAACCTAGACCTTAACCTAAACATAAACCTATACTTATAACCTATAACCTAAACCTAAACCTAAACCTTAACCAATAACCCAACCTAAACCTATACTTATAACCTAAACCTATTCTCAAATCCCAAAACCCATAACCTAAACCTATAACCTATAACCTAAACCAAAATCTATAACCTAAACCCGAACCCGAACCCGAATCCCTAAACCTTAACCTAAACATATAACCTATAACTTTAACCTAAGCCTATACCTAATCCTAAACTTGAAAACCCAAACCTAAACCCGATCCCGAACCCGAACCCGATTTCCTAAACCTAAACCTTAACCTATAACCTAAACTTGAAAACCCAAACTTAAACCCAATCCCGAACCCGAACCCGATTTCCAAAACCCAAACCTAAACCCGATCCCGAACCCGAACCCAATTTCCTAAACCTAAACCTTAACCTATAACCTATACGTATAACCTAAAAGAAAACCTATAAAAAAATCCAAAACCCCAACCTATTCCTATAACCTAAACCTAAACCTAAACCTTAACCTATAACCCAACCTAAACCTATACTTATAACCTAAACCTATTCTCAAATCCCAAAACCCATAACCTAAACCTAAACCTTAACCTAAACCTATAACTTATAACCTAAACCAAAACCTATAACCTAAACCCGCACCCAAACCCGAACCCGAACCCGAACCCAAATCCCTAAACCTTAACCTAAACATATAACTTATAACCTAAGCCTATACCTAAACCTAAACTTGAAAACCCAAACCTAAACCCGATCCCGAATTCCTAACCTAAACCTAAAACGTAAATGTATTCTCAAATCCCTAAACCTAAACCTAAACCTAAACCTATAACCTACGACATTAACATAAACTTATAACCTAAACCATATGGTGAGACCATTCCTTGGGAAGTGGGTACTTGTGGCTACTGATGGTTCTCCTTGCGGAAATTGTCCAGACATTTATTTTGGCCCTACAAACCATATGGTGAGACCATTCCTTTTGTGTCAATTTCATTCCTCTTTGAGTTTTTATTAATTCATTAAGAAAAAAAGAAAAGAAAATGGTTATACATGATGCACTTCTTTCACTTCGGTTTTCTTTCCCCCAATAGTCATTCTGATTTATGAATGCCATGACTATTTGTAGGATGATAGAATATACGAAGTTGTTGCAGGAAGTGACTTTGTCATTACTAGAGTTGCATTTCGAGACAACTCTTCAAAGTACTTGTATAAATGATCATGGAAGTAATTTTACAGAGAAGTCACTAAGAAATTGAAAGGAAAAGGAGTGGACTTGGACAACAATCGATTTTTGATTCTTCAGGTGGGTGATGGCTGAAAAAGGCCTATTTACTTGTGAAAAAAATATCATAACGTCAAAATATATCTTCTCTTTAAATTCTTTATCATTGAAATTTCAAAGTGAAGTCGAGCAAATTTCTCTAATGAGGCCAAATATTTGTATTTTCAGCATTATTGTAATTGTAATTGTAATCGATTGAATGAAGGATTGTAATCGATTGTAATTGTAATCGATTGAATGAAGGATTGTAATTGATTGTAATTGTAATCGATTGAATGAAGGATTGTAATTGTAATTGATTGAATGAAGGATTGTAATTGATTGTAATTGAATGAATGAATGATTGTAATTGATTGTAATGGAATGAATGAATGATTATGCAGGTGGTAATTGAATGAACGAATGATTATATATATTTTTTAATGTACGAAATAGCTACGGATATTGAATTTGGCATATTAATTTTAACAGCTATAGCCAATTATCTGACAGCTGTAGCCATTATTAAATTTGGCATATTGCTGCGAACTTTTAGCTACAAATCATATCCGTAGCTGTTTGTGGTTTTCGCTACAGATATAATTGTTGGATTATATCTGTAGCTATTGGAATCTATAGCTACGGATTAAATCCGTAACCATAGGTTCAAGACCTATTGTTACAGTACCTACGACTACGGTCATGCTACGGACTAAAACCGTAGCCGTAGGTCTATGGCTACGGATTTTATCCGTAGCCTCTGCTCAGTTTTTTGGTAGTGAACCCTTCATCTAACTATGGGACACCTATTCCACACTTCCGCCCAAAGCCGAGTCAAGCCGAGATTTTCTCACCTCTTCTGGCTCTCTTTCCGCATCGACAGGAGCTTTTCGAGGATTAGCAAGGATGGTGAGAGTTAACGTCTTAAATGATGCTCTTAAAAGCATGTACAATGCTGAAAAGCGAGGAAAGAGACAAGTCATGATTAGGCCGTCCTTGAAAGTGACAATTAAGTTCCTTCTTGTCATGCAGAAGCATGGTTATATCGGTGAGTTTGAGTATGTTGATGACCACATGTCTGGTAAAATAGTGGTTGAGTTGAATGAGAGATTGAACAAATGTCGAGTCATCAATCGCCATTTTGATGTTGGTGTCAAAGAGATAGAGCCTTGGACTGCAAGGTTGCTCCCCTCCATACAGTTCGACTATATCGTGTTGACAACATCTGCAGGCATCATGGACCATGAGGATGCGAGGAGAAAGAATGTCGGTGGTAAAGTCTTGGGCTTCTTTTACTAAATATTCTATCTGAGTTAGGAATCATATATTTTTTTTGTTGCCGGTGAGGTTTTTTTTTTGGGTCACAAAGACCCAAATGAAGAGAAAATAAAAATATCAACTTGATCCAAAACTTTTGTAGCCACCAAGAAGCTTTTATATGGTGGGCGTCCAATCACCACGTCATTTTGTCTGATAATCCCATAACTTTGTCTCGTCAAACCCCATTACTTGTCCTATAATCCTTGCATTCTGTTTAATGGAACTAGGTCACTTTGTCTGACAATCATGCTATTTAGTAGAACGATGTCATTTTTTCGATAGCCTATTACTTTATTTAGTAGAACCCATCACTTTCTCCAATAACCCCATCACTTCGTCTCACAACCTCGTCACTTTGCCTATTGAAACACAGTCACTTTGCCTATTGAAACACCATCACTTTATCCAGCAACCTCATCACTTGTATTATGGAACCTCGTTACTTTGTCTAACAGAACCTTGTCACTTTGTTCAATAATCACATCACTTTATCTAATGGAACCCATCACTTTTTCCAGTAACCTTGTCACTTTGTCTAGTGGAACTCTGTCAATTTGTTCGCCAACCTTGTCACTTAATCCTGTGGAACCCCGTCAATTTTTTTGCCAACCCCATCACTTAATCCTCTAGAATTCTATCACGTTGTTGAGCAATCTCATCACTTTACTTAGCAGAACCCTATCACTTTATTTAGGGAAACCCTGTCACTTTGTTAAGCAATCTCACCACTTTACCTAGTAGAACCTTGTCACTTAATTTAATGAAACCTTATCACTTTGTCTGGCTACCCTGTCACTTTATCTAATAGAACCATATCACTTTGTTTAGTGGAACTACATCACTTTGTCGCCAATCCTGTCACTTTATCTAATGGAACCCCATCACTTTGTCCAGCAAACACCTCACATTGTCAAGTGGAACCTTGTCACTTTGTCTATTAATTTGGTCACTTTTTCAGTGAAACTCTATCACTTTATCTAGTAACCTTGTCACTATGGAAATAGAACCAATTCACTTTGTCCGACAATTTGTTACTTTGTCTAGTGGAACCCCATCACTTTGTCTGGCAATCCTGTCACTTTTTCTAGTAGAACCTGAAAAGGCCGAGCTATATATCCTAGTAGGGGGGGGGATAGGACTATGCCAAATTTAAAAATTAACAGCGGAATTTAAACAAATTAAACAATGATAGCACAAAAATAATCTCACAATGCTGAAATTTAAATACAACCTCAAATGTACGAGTACTAAGAGATTGATACAGATGTTGTTCTAAGGACAACCTTACACCAAAAACCAAAGGTTTATGGTAGGACAACCTGATTCCTAGAAAGGTCTGTGTATCAAAACCTCAAACTAATACAGAGGAATAAAGAAATAAATAACAAGAAAAGAAATCAAAGCCATTACAACATTCCCACACTTGCATATAAGAAATTACAACATTCTTCACAAATGCAAAAAAAGGAAATTACAATCATCCACAAAAAGAAATAAACAATCAATCCACAAGACACAAAGAATTACAGTGATTCACTTGTGTGTACACCAACTATTAAACAATAGCCACACAACTACTCCACTCCTAATATCCTCACACAGTGGATATTAGCGTTCACTATGAAAATAGGTTTTTCCAGGTACACCTAAAACCCTCACAATTGTGTCTTTCAAGTGAGCTTACACAATTTAAAAACCCTATACTCTGAGTTTTCTGGATCACCTCAGACAAACCAAAACAGAGAGATTTTTCTGGCACAATCTCAATGAAACCAAAATACTGAAATTTACAATAATGTAAAATACTTGGATATTCTCTTTTTGATGTAGCCCGGAAGAACCAAATCGGAGTAGAAGTTCAACGTAGAAGTTCAATGTCCACACTCACTTATGATAAGGTTCTAAGTTCTAAATTGATTTTAAATTAAATCAAGTTGGGCTAGCTCTATTTGATTTTGATTCCACGAAAAGGGCAAGTCTCGATCCCTTCTTCAAATATGAATGGAATATAGAAAATAAAATCAAATATAACAAAGTTAAATTAAGAGAATATTAAATGATCACAATATAACTTAAAAAGATGATTAACTTATCTCTTAGAGTGGCGTATTGATTTAGCTTGAATTGAATGAAAAATTCTGAAATTCGTGCTTTATTTATAAGTGAAGAAATCGTGTTCACGACTAGTCCTGTGGTCTCCATGACTGGTCGTAGGATCAACAGTTTTTTAAAATTTTGAGCGCGATAGGATAAAACCGTTCCACGACTGGTCGTAGGCCCTGCACGACCGGTCAAGGGACCTCCACGACTGGTCGTGTGGAACCTAATTTAGTTACTGAACTTTGAGTCGAGGCTGCATGACTGGTCCAGCACGAGTTGAGCACTATTCATACGACCGGTCGAGCAGTCTCCAGGACTGGTCGAGGCTTAACAAAAAATTCTAAATATTTTAAACAAACTTAGGACTGGTCGAGGAATTTCTTAGACTGGTCGAGCCAGTGCTATGACTAGTCGAACATAGTCCAAGACTAGTCGAGAAACAGTCTATTCGCTTATAAAATGAGCCAATTGAATTATGTATTCAAAATGACCTATCTAAGGTCAATCTAGGATCATTTATACCTTGTTAGTGATGTATGAACATTGAGTCTTCTTTTTCTTTGGTCGATAGTCGTTCTTTGAAGTTCACGAAGCTTAAGATCTTGTCATTTGATGAAGCTTGAACTTGAGACTTGTGAAGCTTGAAATTGACTAACATTGAAGCTTAAACTTGAGATTCAAAGTCTAGGAACGTTGTCTTGACTTGTACGAAGCTTTGAAAATATTGAAGCTTGAGAGATTGAATTCACACTTGATGTTATACTTGAACATGAACAAGTACACTTGCCTTTGAACGTCTTGAACTAAAGACCATTGTTCTTGAGAGATGCACAGTCTTCATTATGTAGATGAGCTATACAAGACACAGATTCCAAGAGGTTTTGGCACTACAAAATTTGACAATATAGGATCTAGAAACCATACACTTAAAGAACCCCGTTATTTTGTCCAACAACCTTAGGGCTTTGCATAGTTGAACCCCTGCCACTTTGTCCAGCAATCCAATCACTTTTTCTAATAGAACCCGATCATTTTATCCCACAACCCTGGGGCTTTGCATAGTTGAACCCCTGTCACTTTATCTAGTAGAATCCTCTTACTAATTTGTCTTACAACCTTGTCATTTTATCTAGCAACCTGTTACTTTGTTTAGTGAAACTTCGTTACTTTTGTCGGTAACTCAATCATTTTGCTTATCGAATCCCATCACTTTGTCTAATAGAACTTCGTCAATTTGTTTAATGGAATGATGTCATTTTGCCTGACAATCTCATACTTTGTCTAATGGAACTCCGTGACTTGTCCGAGAACCCTTTGTGGAACCTTATCATTATGTCCGACAAACCCATCACTTTACCCAGTAGAACCCTATCATTAAGCATAGTTTTTAGGAACAATATATAATGAATAGTTTTCATGGTAATAAGACAATTCAACGTGGGCCGTAAATCATGTGGGGCCACTGACAATATAGACCATCCATTGTTGATAATTTTTTCTTAATCATTAGACAAAGTAACTGGATTCATTAGACAAAGTGACAGGGTTATTAGACAAAGTGACAGGGTTATACTAAACAAAGTGACGAGGTTGCTCGACAAAGCAACACGATTCCACTAAACAAATTAATAAGGTTAAACGAGACAAAGCAAATAGGGTTCCATTAGACAAAGTTACAGATTTTCGGAAAAAGTGATGGGTTGCCGGACAAAGTGATGAGCGTCGAATATTGCATATCAGACCCCAGTTATTGCATGATTTTACCTATATGATAATGCTAAACGGAGTATTTTAATTATATTTCTGTTGCAGGATGAAATCAGGAGCGTTGATGGAAAAAAGATATTAAAAGCGTAGATCTGACGTTCCGAAGACACCAGAGCAAGGGACGGACTCCAGAAAACCAAGATCAACAAATTTACACGACAGGAATCCGAGAAAATCAAGCCGTTCACGTTAAAGAGGCCCGAAATTGGTCCAGAATGCAAGATCACATGGTTCCCGCCATCCGATCAATTCGAAACTTCATACATGGGATGAGGACCATAAATTAACCGTACATATTAAATTTCAACATCTGAATATTTCGGGAAGTGTTCCAATGGCCAGATCAGCCCCTTAATTCAGTAAGTGGGGCCCACCTGATAACAGGATATGCCTCCACTTTGGTCCCAACCCATTAATCAGGGAGATAAAGAGGATGGATGGTGTAGATTTCTCGTAAACATCACAGTAGGGCCTGTGGATGAGGAGAGTGTACACTATACACTTGCACCAGCGGCGCACCGCACCGCTGCTTCGGTCAAACCGACCGCTGACCAGCGCTCGAGCCTCTCTTATATAGCGTCTACGGACAGCGGCTGTCAGTTCTCAATTGTGGGCCCGACACATTCCTAAATGCGTGATCCGGCCCGTTTATCAGGACTAAAGGAAGGCTGTTAACACTACCTAGGTGGAAGAATCGTGAATGATCATCAAGAGTGGAATCCAGCCTTTCAAACATGGAATGGACGGTGAGTTTAAAACTTTGTGGGCCACACAAAAATGGAGAAAAAAATGCATATTCCCGACCGAAATTTCGATAGAACTTCGGTGAACGGAGTGGATTTCGCAATGCAAGATCAAAGTGGGCCCCACCCATGGCCCGTACGGCCGATCCGAGCCGTTCATCTTGTAGAGGGCCGCGAATACTACAAACCCATGTTGAAACTTTGCAACCATGCGTGCACATGTGTGTGATACAGAGGCCACAAAAGGGCTGCCCTGCAACGTTCAAATCTGATCTTTCTGTGTTTTCTTCTCTGGGCCGCGTCAATGGATATTCAAAACCACCCATTCTTGACTGAAATTTCGTTCTGAATCCAATGGATGGGGTGGATTTTTCAGAAAATACTTCTGTGGGGCCTACCGATCATGACTGCGAAAATTTGCACTCCATATCCTGCTACAACTCTGCTACTGACTCCAGCCTTCCAGCAGCTATAAAAGAGGAGTTTTGGAAGTGGGAAAGGCATTCAGAAATTGGAGGATTTCCAGATCTAGAGCAAGGGAGACAAGAAAGAGAAGAAAGAGAAGAAAGAAGAGAGAGAGAAATTGGTTTGATGTTTTCTTTATGAATTTTATTTATCCATCTGTTTAATGGATTTTATGGGTAACTAATCTCTCAGCTAGGGCTGAGATGAAGCCCCTAATTTGATTAACTCTTTTATTTGTTGAATTTACTTTAAACTTGATTGGTGTGTTTCTTTTTCTAAGTGGGCTTGATGGGTTTAAATTCTATACTTCTCCATCTATGAACTCGACCAAAGTATATAGATGGATATTGTTTGGATGCTTATTCTAGGTGCTTGTGTCTGATCATGAACAAGTTTCCTATAGAGGAAGAAACAGGGTGCTTTAATGAACTATATATTCCATGTGCCCGACTAAGGACATGGGATATGTTATTCATGGCATTGCTTAAAGGAATTAGACATTCTGTATGCCCGAGTAAGGACACAGATTGTGCTTTCTCTATACAAGTGGTATCAATCTAGATTAAGGTGAATCAACAGACAAAACAAGGGTTATGATAATTAGGGGTGGATTCGAAAGTCCTAGTGCTCTTTCTCTGATTGAATTTTTTTTCCTGTTCTCAATAGTTATTTTCCATAGAATTGTATTAGTAATTCGCTACATTAATTGTTGGATTAGTTAAGGAGAATCACAGATTTGAATTGTGACGACCAGTCCTCGTGGGATTCGACCTCCTCGATCTTACCGAGTTTATTACTACATCACACCCTAACTTGGGGAGTGAACAAGTTTTTGGCGCCGTTGCGGGGACTGTTTCGGTCCAAATTGAATTTAGGATTCTCTCTTATCATAATTCATAGATTAGGATTTTACTAACTTAGAGTTCTTTTCTTTATTTTAGAAATTAATATATTTCCTGTTTTGTAGGGTCCTGAGATAAACTTCTAATTTGGTAATCCCTTTCTAAATTCTTTACTTTTTCTAATTTTATTTTAAAATTGGTTTTTACTTTTTAAAATTTTCTAATTCTAGAATTTCTTTTGAATTTTTAAATTTTCTATTTTTAGATTTAGATTTTCTCTTAAGTAATTTTCTATTTTCTAGTTTTAGAAATTTCTTTTTCCTTTTTAGAAACTTAGTAACTTTCTAATTATAGGATTTCTTTCCCTTTTAGAAACTAACTCTTCTTTTTTTTTTTTTTTTAGAAACTTTCTTTTTAGAAATTAACCGTTGCTTAGGATTTTTCTATCATTATTTTAGAAAACTTGATTTGTTTTTGTTTACAGGAATTGAGGAAGAAAGCTACTAAGTGAAGGAGGAGCTTCTGAAATCTTCTGACATCAATCATCTCCTTTTTCCGGGTTCTTTCTTCCCATTCTTATTTACATAGTTTTAACTTGTTTTAGAATCTCATAGTTTCTAGTTCTAGTTTTATTTCTCTTAGGTTGCTTCTTAGTTTAGTTTTCTTTCTTACATTGCAATAACATAGTTTATGCTAGGACGTAGATCTCTAAATATAGAACTAGCACCTTTTGATCCTGAAATAGAAAGAACCTTTCGTAGAAGAGCTAGAAACATCCTATTTGAAATGGCAGAAGAGAATGGAACTAAAACTCTTAGAGATTATTCAGCTCTTGTCCAATTCAATGCGCCTTCATGCATAGTGTTGCCCACTACCACGGCAGCACACTTTGAACTCAAGACTGGGGTCATACAGTTGTTGCCTTCCTTTTATGGGTTAGACAAGGAGGACCCATATCATCATGTGAAAGAATTCCTAGACATTTGCTCCACCTTTAAGTTCCAAAACTTCTCAGACGATTCGATCCGCCTACGCCTGTTTCCTTTTTCTTTGAAGGATAAGGCGAAAGCATGGTTGAATTTAGAAGTTGGGTCTATCACTACATGGGACCAATTGTCTAGGAAGTTCTTAAACAAGTTCTTCCCTGTTCACAAAACTAATGCTCTCCGTAGAGAAATCACTAATTTCACACAAAAAGAGGAAGAGCACTTTCATGAATGTTGGGAAAGATGGAAGGACTTACTTCTTAAATGTCCACACCATGGTTTTGAAAAGTGGCAACAGGTTCAATACTTCTATGACGGTCTGACACCCCAGAACCGTCGCATGGTTGATGCCACCAGTGGAGGGTCCTTCATGACCAAAAGCGATACCGAAGCGTGGAAATTCTTTGAAACCTTATGTGAAAACTCCCAGCAATGGGACTATTCAGATAGAGGTGAAAGAAGTCCTCAACTACAAAAGAAAGGTGGTATATATGAGATAGGAGTCACGCCAGATCTCCATGCCAAGATTGATGGCCTGACAAAGAAGGTTGATGCTCTGATGTTGCATAATGGACCTCCACAAACAACTCAAGTCGAGGCTTGTGCCATATGTTCTAGTCCTACCCATCCTACGCAATCTTGCCCATCTGGTGCAGCATTTCCAGAATTCCTCTCTGAACAAGTTCATGCTTTGAACACCTTTCAGAAACCTGGGAATGATCCTTACTCGAACACATACAACCCAGGGTGGGCTAGACATCCAAATTTTTCTTGGGCAAGGGGACCACAACAAGGAGGACCATCTGGAAATCCTCCTATGCAACCTCAGCAGTTTCCACAATATCAACAACTGCCTGCACAATCAAGGAAACCATCTCTTGAGGATACACTCCATCTTTTTATGCAGAATTCTCTCCAATTCCAAAAAGACACCCAACAAACCTTACTAGCCAACCAGCAAAGCTTACATGCAAATGTGCAATCCATTGCCAAGCTGGAAGTACAAATGGGTCAACTAGCTGCCACATTGAGTGAGAGAGAGAAAGGTAATGTCACGCCCCAAACCCAGAAATCGGATTCGCAGGAATCACGATCGCTGAATTCGGTGCCGACAGCCTCCGCAGTACCCCATTCTCGGCTCCTAGCGCCCATACGCCAGATTCCGATCCTGGGATCCTACAAGGAGGATTTTTTTTTTTTCCAATGTACATTTAACTCAAAATAGCATAACCACAAGATTACCCAATTCACAAAGGCAACATCATCATCACATATCCACTAATATAATCAGTTGAGTACAATGCTGAAGGGAAAATACATAATATCAAAAATCAAGCTCCAGAAGGCTGTTGTACGCTCCAAGCTCGACACTGCTGCAACCTAACATTACCTGCACGCATCTATCGTGCATAAGCTTATAGAAAGCTTAGAGGGTGGTGTAAGTGTGTGCACAAGGTAAGTGTCAAGTATTCAACACAATGCCATCATCATACAGGACCGAAAATACTAGTAATCCATAAATGGTACAATATCGAAATAAACAGAATCACTAACAGGATCATGAGTTACCAGAGTAAGCAGAAATATTGACAAGAGCAGGAATTATCAGAATAACATAAATACTACTGGCAAGATCATAAATTATATATAACGATAACAGAGTAAGCGGAAATACGGACAAGTCCATGAATAATCAATATCAGAATACGCAATATAGAACAGCTATGCAGATGATGAGTCATAAAGAGCCAATTATCAAATGCCGAGGGTGTGATGCAGTGTGTAATTCCTGATGAGTCCACGATTAGCGTCAATCATATCTAGACAATATAAACACAGAAACACTGTAACTCAAAATACCATATGCCTTGGATGTAATGCCATATGCGGTGCGAATGGAATGACCATGCGGAGTGTGAAGTCGGGATGATAGTACGTAGTATCGCAGGCTATGGGGTTCATCACAAGAGACTTCTATCCAAACCAGTCCCATACCTAAATTTGGATAGTCAGACTCAATGTGGTAAACTCCTGATCTCAGGTTGCGCGCGCCCAACCGAAATCCTGACCATGCGAAGGTACACGTAACAAATAGTTGCGCACCACCAGCCCGAGTGGATAGTGAATGAATGAATGAATGAGTATGCAAATCCTGCTCAATAAATCCACATATCAGTACGGTTCCTCTCTGGGAAATCACCGGGGTCTATTACACTCTAAACCAGATTGCCGCCCCATCGCGCGCAACAAGGTGAGTGGAAGAGACCTCACTATCCGCCTGCCAATATCGAGCCCGGCTCGTCGATAGCGGACCCATTCCTCGAGCTGGTCAGACTCAGCCTAGCATTGCCCCCTCCTCTCGGGCAGGTAAGGCCGTACCCCCTTCCAACCGACCACGACACAGTGGGAGACGCGGCCTAACGGTATACGGCCCTCATGCGCTCATGCATCCACTCGGTCTAGACGTTGGAGCAACCTCTGGAACCAAGAGGGTTTAGGGACTTTCACCCAGGGATATCTATAGCACCCCATGTAGAACAGATTTCCGGTGTCCCATCTGGCCATCCACGAAATACCTGTGGAGGCTACGACCCTGATGTCGCTAGGGCGTACGGTGGTCATGTCACACAAATGCGAGATGCATGAGTCACACAGTCCAATCATGCATCAATCCTGCGCATACCGTGCACTCATGTGGGGCAACTCCGCCTATCAGGGAGTTTCAAAACAACCTGCTCAATGACATATGCAATGGTCAACCACATCTCATATCAAACATGCAGATGATGCGTATGGGCATGTATCCTGATGTTATGCTGTCTCAACTCAAAACTGGTATCAATAACCGGCATCGACAATCGACCTCGACAATGTGGACATCTAACCAACATTGCCCCAAGGAATGGCCCACATAGGGCCAAACACATAATGGGCTGTCGGCCTCGAACAAAGGCCTAATATACAACACAGTGGGCCTTGCCCAAGGACTACAAATACATCACAATGGGCCTCAACTACGGGTCGCATATACCTTATATAGGCCTCGGCAATCGGCCTTAGCAATCGAAATTGGCCTCAACAATCGAAATCAGAATCGGAGTAGGCCTCAATAATCGGAATCGGTCACGACAATCAGAATCGTCAATCGGCCACGACAATCGGGATCGATCGATAATCAGAATCGGCAAATCGGTCACGTCAATCGGAGTCGGTAATCAGTCACGACAATCGGAATCGATCGATAATCAGAATCGGCAATTCGGTCACAGCGATCGGAGTCGATAATCGGTCACAACAATCGGAATCGATCGATAATCAGGATCGACAATCGGTCACGGCAATCAGGGTCGGTAATCGGTCACGACCATCAGAATCGATCGATAATCAGAATCGGTAAATCGGTCATGTCAATCGAAATCGGCAATCGGTCATGACAATCAGAATCGGCAATCAGCCACGACAATCTGGATCGATCGATAATCAGAGTCAGAAAATTGGTTACGTCGATCGGAATCGGCAATCAGCAATCGGCCACGACAATCGGGATCGATCGATAATCAGAGTCGGTAAATCGGTCAAGTCAATCGGAATCGACAATCGGCCACGACAATCGGGATTGATATGAATGGGCCTAACAAGGCCTAATGGAAGGTCACAATGTGGACATTTAACCATCATTGCTCTCAAGGAGCGGTCCTTATAGGGCCAAACATATAATGGGCCCATGACCTCACACAAGGGCCTAATACACATCATCATGGGCCTTGCTTATGGTGCGTATACACATCACATCTAGCCTTGCCCATGGGCCTCGAATACCTCACAACATGCCACAACCCATGGGCTTCAAACACACAATAGGTGGGCTCCACACATGAGCCTAATATATATCACAGGTGGGCCTTGCATATGGGCCTTAAACACACAGCATGCGGTCCCTACACATGGGTCTTATATGCATCAAGTGGGCCACGTACCTGGGCCTCAAATACATCAAGTGGGCCACACAACATGGGCCTAATTCATATTACAATGGGCCTTGCCCTTAGGCCACGAATACATCACAATGGGCCTTGCCCTTAGGCCACAGATTCAAGCAGGTGGGCCCATCATATGGGCCTCAAAATACAAGGCAAGCGGGCCCTGTCACATGGGCTAAATTACAAATAGGTGGGCCCCGCACATGGGCCAAAAAAATACATCATGATGGGCCTCACTCAAGGGCTACATATACATCACATTGGGCCACCTGACGGGGGCCACAAGTACATCCAGGTGGGCCCCATGGATGAGCCACACCAATGGGCCTTAAGTGGGCTTGGATTGCACCAAAATTCATTTCAGTAGTTGTAGGTGTAACCTGTGTATCACTATACACTATCAATACATGGGGCACATGGCCCATTAATGATGACTAGCACTGCCCAAACATTATCCATATAAATCAGCACCATCCAAACTTCGTCCAGCAGCGAGTCCCACCATCAGGACGGCTGGGACATACATGTACATCACGTGGGACCTGCAGAAGTTGCTGGCGTTAATTGCAATGGGTCCCACGTCCCTGACAGATGGAGGGTTTGGATGGGAAACATCCATCATAGTGAGGCCGTTGATCGTACAGCAGATGGACGGCCCGCTGTCGCCAAGAGGATGGATGGTATGGGTGCAACACGCACCATGGTGGGGCCATACGTGGCACCGTCCAGATGGACGGTGCAGATGAAACATATACAAAGATGGTGGGTCCCATCAGAACGATGGACGGTATGGGTTTATTCCGCCGTACAACAGCCACGTGGCTGGCTGCTGGCCAGATAAAATTCCAAAAGGTGGGTCCCACATGGGGCCACACGTACAGAGATAACTATAAGTATATATATATATATATATTATATATATATATATATATATATATATATAATATCATATCATATTATATAATATAATATAATATTATAATATATACATACCTATACATATATTAATATAATATGTCCAGCATCCAGCATGTCCAGCGTCCAGACGCTGGACGTTGGATGGACGGCGTTGATATAAACACATATATCATGGTGGGCCCCTCCTGCCAAATGGATGGGCGTTTGAATAAAATACATACATTAAGGCCTTCTACCGTCCAAGCAATGGACGGTGCGTGCGGCAGCAACAAATACATCAGGGTGTGGTCAATACCACACGCGTGATGAGTCCCCTGAACTAACAGTGTAGATAAAACAATTACATTAAGGTAGCCCTGCACGAACGGACGGTGCAGATATATCATACAGAAAGGTGGGGCCGTACATGGCACCGTCCAGATGGACGGTGCTGATGAAACACATATTTAAGGTGGGTCCCACGGAACTTGCTGACGTCTCACATGTGGCCAGGCCCACCGTCCAGATGGACGGTCTGGACTACACTAGATGTGGCCCCACTAGGTGTTCGGACGGTGTGGATTTACCCCACATACCGCAACAATATAGCTGGTGATGGTTACACCAACCAGTCCCATTTCAGAGGAGTGGGTCCCACGTGGCACACCATAAATGCATATGTTGAATCTGTATATAATAGTATATTATATTATTTGAGAGGAACCAACGCCCAAACCCCCTGGACGGGTGGTGTGGTTTTAAAACACATGCATCACAGAGGATCCCACCATCCAGGGTCTGGACGGTGCAGATCTAGCACGTCATCAATGTGGGCTCACACATGTGGCTCACCTCAGCCTTAAATTAAGCTGATATTTGTATTCTCCCTTTCATGCCCACAACTGGACGGTCCATCAAGGTGGAGTCCACATACACGTGACCCACCCGCTACATCCATCGAGGTGGGCCCATACAGCTTGGATCAAGTGGGCCACACCCATCACAAGAGAGAGAGAGAGAGAGAGAGAGAGAGAGAGAGAGAGAGAGAACAGTGGAGATAGGAGGGACCCCGCCACTATGGGTCCCTCTATGATACAAGGCATACATCAAGATGGGTCCCACCATATGTGGGCCCTTAAACCATCAAGATCACATAAATCAAATCATGAAATACACCCACAAACAATGAAGATTCACCCACCTTTCCTTCTTCTTCCTCCCTAGCGCTCCAAAGCTCCTAAGAAGCTCCTTCAATGGTGGAGATGATGATCTAAGGGTTGGATGGTGAGGATTGAGGGGGTAGGGAGTGGGCCACACCTAGCTCTCTCTTGGAAGGCTTGGAAGTCCATACGTGGGTTCTCCTTTGGTTGCTTGGAAGAGAAGGGAGAAATAAGAGAGAGAGAGATGGGATGGAGTGATGGATGTGTAAGAACTTTTTGACTTTTGTGGTAAGGGTGTAAGAAAGGTATGGGCTTTGTAAGAACTTTTTGACTTTGGTGGTTGCTTGGGGAAGGGTGTGAAGTGATGGATTGATGGGTTGATTGATGGATGATTGATGTGACATCTCGTCGAGATTCTCTTGGTTTTCGTACGCGCGGCGTTTTCCTCGCACCGAACGCTGGCCCACATCTCTTGACCGGAGTATCGCCTCGACGCGCGAGACGCGGCGTTGGAACCGCGGCGACGGCGCGGTCGCACTGGTACAAGTCTCGGGTTGAGCTGACTCTAATTATATGGGACACGACTCAGGATCACGCGTAAATGTCGGATAAAGGTCGAAGGTTGCCGGAATTCGACCGGAAAGATCGCAGAAGCCTACGGAACGGTACAGTATAGGATACGGGTCTTATAGGTAAGTTCCCTGGCCAACCTGTGGCTAATCCAAAGGGACAGTATGAGATCGGCTCTAATTCCAATCAAGGGCAATACCATGAGCAAGCCAAATCGATCATTACCCTTAGGTCAGGCAAACAGATTGACAACAAAATAGAGATGCTTAGGGATGAATCAAATTCTAAAACAGAAGATCAAGGTGAAGCAGAGAGACACACCAATGCATCCAAAGTCCAAAAACTCTTTGACTCTCCAAGAGCCGCTGACGTGCCACCCTATGTACCCAAAGCACCCTTTCCTCAACGTCTAACACCAATGAAGAAAAGAAACAACTTTGATGAAATCCTGGACGTGTTTAACAAAGTGCAAGTCAACATCCCATTGCTTGACGCTATCAAGCAAGTCCCTGCTTATGCTAAGTTTCTTAAAGATTTATGCACTCAAAAGCGTAAGCAGAATGTTCATAAGAAAGTCTTCCTTGCAGAGCAGCTCAGCTTCATGATTCAACATAACACCCCTCCTAAATTTAGGGATGCAGGAGCTCCCACCATCTCTTGCGGCATAGGAGATCATAAATCGGGAAGGCATTACTTGATTTAGGGGCGAGCGTCAATTTGTTACCATATTCGGTTTATGAGCAGCTAGACTTGTGAGTTGAAACTGACTAAAATAACGTTACAGCTAGCTGATAGATCTGTCAAGGTGCCCCGGGTGTGTTATTGAAGATGTACTAATCCAGGTTGATAAATTTTATTTTCCGGTGGATTTCATAGTTATAGATACTCAGCCTGTCCAGAATCCTCATAGTCAGATCCCAGTCATTTTGGGTCGTCCATCATTTTGGCCACATCTAATGCTATTATAAATTGCAGGAATGGAGTTATGAAGGATGGTTTCATTTGGTAACATGAATTTAAACTCAATGTCTTTAATGCAGGACAACAATCCGCAGATTTGGACGACATATTTGAAGTGGACATGATCGATAGTCTAGTGCAGGACTCCTTCCTCAAATCTTTTGAAGATCCACTTGAGACCTGCTTAGCACAACATGGCACGGATTTTGACATAGATAGTCACATCTATGAAGTCAATGCACTGCTCAACTCTACTACTCCGATATTGGAGACTGAAAAATAGAGAGCGAAAGTGGAACCTCTTCATCCCTCTGAGACTCTTCCTGACAGCACAGTTTCTAACTCTGAGAAGGCAAAAGAGAACAGGTTGCTTAATGTTCTTCGAACATATAAGGCAGCAATTGAACGGAAGATAGTAGAAATACAAGGAGTGTGCCCCACTGTATGTAAGGATCATGCAGTAGAAATGTCACGTAAAATACAAAGGAAGCATGATCCTAACATGGAAGAAGTTGTTTGAGCAGAAATCCTTAAATTGTTTGATGATAGTGTCAATTACCTCATTTCAGATAACACAGTTTATGGAAACTCGCATCACTTGTCTGGGATTGGTTAACCACAACGTTGAGGTAAGTTCTTTGGCGGACCCTGGTCTTAAAGATTAATGAATTCATGGTCCGTTTTTGTCTGGGTGAAGACGTTAAACTTAGCGCTCCTGGGAGGCAACCCAGCATTTCATTCTATTTCTTTTTCCTTGTTAGTTAGTTTAATGTTTGTGGGTAACATTACTGTAAACCCTCACGAGACTACAACTCGTCCACTAGGGGTAACCTAGGGGTTTAAAGGCTTGTTGCATACACTAAATGCAATCGAGAGCACCTGCGAAAGTGGTACAGGTAGGATCTTTTATTTTACTGATTTCTCTCTTGTGCTGACTCACTTTTACGCTGATATTTTTGAGAGCTTCTTGATTCTCCATCCAGGTACTATCTTTCCCTCACTCCTCTTTTCTTTTCGTTGTCTCATGTACATTGCATGCTTATTTCTTTTACATTGAGGACAATGTAGATTTTAGGTTGGGGGTGGGAGATTAGGTTACCTAATCAGTATTTTCTTGGTCTTGAGTAAAATTGTGAAAATTTTTAAAATTTTTCTGGAATTTCTATTGAATTTAAAGTGATTTTGAACGATAGTTGTGATTTTGAAATTACAAGATACATAATGTGAGTAATTTATGACTCTTGGATTCGGTTGTCTGGCAGATTTCACACTTAAGTTCGAATTGTTAATCCATGATTAGAAGTTGTAAACAATGATTGAGCCAGGATTGCACATATCAGATCTCACTTACACATTAAGTTTTCAGTTCGATATTAAATGATAACTTGGTAATCACTAAGCATGAAAGGAACCAGCCTGAAAAACAAAATTTTTAGCATCAGTCTATAGAGAAGAATTGAAAGAATAAGTCGCATAATCGTCATCATAGGTTTGCTCCCTATAGATGAAGATTCGATTCCCCATAGTTGACATGAGAAAAGATTTAGGCGAAAGTTTTCACCATAGGTTTGCTCCCTATAGGTGCAGACTTGATTCTCCTCCTTGGCGTACTGTTCAAAAAGAAAATTAAAAAAAAATGGTAGAATGAAAGGTTAATCTGTAAGGCAAGTGTTGGTTTCAGTTTTGGGTGACATGAGCTCCGTTGTTAATTACCAATGATATCATGAAATTGACAATTGAATCTCTTAATGGTTGAAAGCCGAGATTACACTATACACTCATGGAACTCAATGTTTAGAATTGTTCTAATTAATGGATTAATATTTTGAACTTGATTATGAAGTTTATTGTAAGCTTGATTTCAGGAGAAAATTCTACTTACCATTCATGAATCTTAGAATTTTCACATCTCAACTATCCGTTCACAAGTCACTTGAGTTTACAGGAATTGTCTTTTATTTCTAAAATTACTTTTCGCATGTTTTGCTCGGGACTAGCAAAATGCTGGTTGGGGGTTGTGATGAGGGTCGAATATTGCATATCAGACCCCAGTTATTGCATGATTTTACCTATATGATAATGCTAAACGGAGTATTTTAATTATATTTATGTTGCAGGATGAAATCAGGAGCGTTGATGGAAAAAAGATATTAAAAGCGTAGATCTGACGTTCTGAAGACACCAGAGCAAGGGACGGACTCCAGAAAACCAAGATCAATGAATTTACATGACAGGAATCCAAGAAAATCAAGTCGTTCACGTTAAAGAGGCCCGAAATTGGTCCAGAATGCAAGATCACATGGTTCCCGCCATCCGATCAGTTCGAAACTTCACACATGGGATGAGAGCCATAAATTAACCGTACATATTAAATTTCAACCTCTGAATATTTTGGGAAGTGTTCCAACGGCCAGATCAGCCCCTTAATTCAGTAAGTGAGGCCCACCTGATAACAGGATATGCCTCCACTTTGGTCCCAACCCATTAATCAGGGAGATAAAGAGGATGGATGGTGTAGATTTCTCGTAAACATCACAGTAGGGCCTGTGGATGAGGAGAGTGTACACTATACACTTGCACCAGCGGCGCACCGCACCGCTGCTTCGGTCAAACTGACCGCTGACCCGCGCTCGAGCCTCTCTTATACAACGTCTACGGACAGCGGCCATCGGTTCTCAATTGTGGGCCCCACACATTGCCTAAATGCGTGATCCGGGCCGTCTATCAGGACTAAAGGAAGGCTGTTAACACTACCTAGGTGGAAGAATCGTGAATGATCATCAAGAGTGGAATCCAGCCTTTCAAACATGGAATGGACGGTGAGTTTAAAACTTTGTGGGCCACACAAAAATGGAGAAAAAAATGCATATTCCCAACCGAAATTTCGATAGAACTTCGGTGAACTGAGTGGATTTCGCAATGCAAGATCAAAGTGGGCCCCACCCATGGCCCGTACGGCCGATCCGAGCCGTTCATCTTATAGAGGGCCGCGAATACTACAAACCCATGTTGAAACTTTGCAACCATGCGTGCACATGTGTGTGATACAGAGGCCACAAAAGGGCTGCCCTGCAACGTTCAAATCTGATCTTTCTGTGTTTTCTTCTCTGGGCCGCGTCAATGGACATTCAAAACCACCCATTCTTGACTGAAATTTCGTTCTGAATCCAATGGATGGGGTGGATTTTTCAGAAAATACTTTTGTGGGGCCCACCGATCATGGCTGCGAAAATTTACACTCCATGTCCTGCTACAACTCTGCCACTGACTCCAGCCTTCCAGCAGCTATAAAAGAGGAGTTTTGGAAGTGGGAAAGGCATTCAGAAATTGGAGGATTTCCAGATCTAGAGCAAGGGAGACAAGAAAGAGAAGAAAGAGAAGAAAGAAGAGAGAGAGAATTGGTTTGATGTTTTCTTTATGAATTTTATTTATCCATCTGTTTAATTGATTTTATGGGTAACTAATCTCTCAGCTAGGGCTGAGATGAAGCCCCTAATTTGATTAACTCTTTTATTTGTTGAATTTACTTTAAACTTGATTGGTGTGTTTCTTTTTCTAAGTGGGCTTGATGGGTTTAAATTCTATACTTCTCCATCTATGAACTCGACCAAAGTATATAGATGGATAGTGTTTAGATGCTTATTCTAGGTGCTTGTGTCTAATCATGAACAAGTTTCCTATAGAGGAAGAAACAGGGTGCTTTAATGAACTATATATTCCATGTGCCCGACTAAGGACATGGGATATGTTATTCATGGCATTGCTTAAAGGAATTAGACATTCTGTATGCCCGAGTAAGGGCACAGATTGTGCTTTCTCTATACAAGTGGTATCAATCTAGATTAAGGTGAATCAACAGACAAAACAAGGGTTATGATAATTAGGGGTGGATTCGAAAGTCCTAGTGCTCTTTCTCTGGTTGAATTTTTTTTCCTATTCTCAATAGTTATTTTCCATAGAATTGTGTTAGTAATTCGCTACATTAATTGTTGGATTAGTTAAGGAGAATCACAGATTTGAATTGTGACGACCAGTCCTCGTGGGATTCGACCTCGATCTTACCGAGTTTATTACTACATCACAACCCTATACTTGGGGAGTGAACACAAAGTGACTTGGTTCCACTAAACGAAGTGACGAGGATGGAAAACAAAGTGACTAGGTTCCACTAGACAAAGTGATGAGGTTGCTGGACAAAGTGACGAGGTTGTTAGACGAAGTGACAAGGTTCACTAGACAAAGTGATTGGGTTGCAAGATAAAGTGATGAGGTTCTACTAGAGAAAGAGACAAAGTGACAAAGTTCTACTATATCAAGCGACGAGGTTCTACAGAGAGTGACGAGGTTGCTAGATATAATGATGGGATTTCACTAGATAAAGTAAAAGGAGTGCTAGATAAAGTGTCTCATAGTTAGATGAAGGGTTGTCCCAATTTTGGTGGCAAACAGATGAGTCATTTGATCGCATGAGCCCAATTTACGATCAACGGTCACCGATGTTCGATCGGGGTCCCAGTTATACGGATATGAGAAGGGAAATATTCTTGGCTCATGGCCCGAGTTTGATTACAATTCAACGGTTGGAATGTCACAACTTCACCAAAGAGTGGAAGGTATATTTCACTTAAGTTTTCAGATTTTAGCCTAGGGGATTCACGTGTTTCAAGCACTTGGCTTTTGGCCCAAGTTGACTAGTTCTGGGTATTTTTTGGTTCGCCACCCGCGATGGACATCAAGCCCAGTGAGACAGGAATTATTCTATAATTTCGGAACTAGTGGGCCACTAACGAGCGGTCTGGAGCTCGTTCGGGTAATTGGGGCATTTTTTGAATGAATTGGGTAGGAAGATTTCTTGGGCGCAGTTGTTAGGGTCTGGATTAACTAAGTTCACAATGTGGCATATTCGAAATTAGCGAAAATGGTGATTCGGTAATGATCACTCTAAACCGTTGGTTCTTAGGCTAAAGGAGTAAATAGGTTAACTTGGCCCATTAGTTAAGATCCGGGTCATAGCTGGCTCGACTTTAGGTAGATCTTTAATTTAGTTACGGTTGTCTTGATTAGTTAGTGATGGGTTGGTTAGATTTGGGCCCTAGATGAACAATTCACAAGGTTAAACTGGAAGTTTAAGTGATTAGGCTGATTAATTAGCTTCATACGGTTGGTTAATCGAATTTGTACGGTTCTTTACTAGTATAACCTACGTATAGGCTCAATTCGAGCGTCAAGGGTCAGTAAGTAACAACTTGGGCTATTTCTAAAATAAAATAAAATTAAGGATTGTTGACAATCCAAAATAGCAAAAATCCAGGATGTTACACCCGACTTGATTTGGTTTTGAAATAGGCTTGACCCGAACTCGTCCGTACCGAGTCCAGCATGCCTAACCTGATCCGAGTCTGAGTCTATCCTGGACTAATCTGGACTGAATTTGACCCGATCACAAGTACCGATTCCGGTCGAGTCTTAAAATAATATGAGAAAACGGATGGATGGAGTAGATATACAACGCATAGATCAAGGTGGGCTCACGATGAGGATTCTACGGACATCACTTATCATGGGTCGTAGATAATATTCTTTACTAATCAAGTAGATTTTGTAAATATTTTTTTATCTTATAAAATTGCCGTGAGATGACATGACCTAATTAAATTTTAGAAGAAAGAACTTGGAGGCGGATTAGCTATTGACACGTTGAGTAGTTAGACTTGCTACTGAAGTGATGCCACCAAGTTCTGTGGGGCCCACCATGATGTATGTGTTGTATCCACACTGTACATCCATTTGGAGAGATCATTTTAGGGTATGATCAAAAGAATGAGGTAGATCTAAAGTTGGAGTGAACCCCACCATAGAAAATAGTGAGGAGAGTGACGTCCACCGTTAAAGCCTTCCTAAGGTCCACCATGATTTTTATTTGAGATCTAACTTGTTCATTAGTTAACACGGATATTAAAGAAGCGGAAACACAAATATCAGCTTAATATTAAACTTTTGTGGCCCGTAGAAGTTTTTAATGGTGAGCATAATCTCTTCATTGTTTTCTGTGGTGGGGTCCGCTCGAGTTTTGGATCCGATTCATTCTTTGGCTCATGCCCTAAAATGATCTCTCCAAATGGATGGAATGTGTGGATACAAAACATATATCATGGTGGGATCGACATAAGTACATGACATCACTTTAGTAGCGAGTCTCGCTACTCAACCTGTGCACTGAATCCTCATATGAAAACTTAAATAAAAATCATAATGGACCTTAAGTTAATATAGACATTCAAGAAGGGAAAACACAAATTTTAGCTTGATCGAAAACTTTTGTGACCCATAGAAGTTTTTAATGGTGGGCGTGACTCTCTCCACTGTTTTTTGTGGTGGGGTCTACTCGAGTTTCGGATCTGATTCATTTTATGGCTCGTGGCGTAAAATGATCTCTGCAAATGGATGGACGGTGTGGATACAAAACACGCATCATGGTGGGACCTATGTAACTAGGTGACATCACATTAGTAGCGAATCTCGCTACTCAACCCTTGCGCTGAATCCCCAGATGGAAGGAAGCTGATTGCGTAGTGAGTAACTCACTACTTTAGCGTACTGAGTAAACTCTATGGGGTCCCCCATGATTTATGTATTTTATCTGCTCCGTCCATCAATTTTACTAGAAAATTTTAAGGCTCGAGACCAAAAATGAAACATATACAATGTTCAAATGGACCACACCATAGGAAACAGTTGAATTAAACGTTTACCGTTGAAAATTTCTCAGGGGCTACAAAAGTTTTAGATCAAGCTTATATTTGTGTTTTCTCTTCATCCATGCCTGTATGATCTTATGTACAGGTTGGATGACAAATAAACATCCCTATGGGGCCTAGCAAGGTTTGAACGGTGGAAATCATTATCCCCACTGTTTATAGTGGTATGATCCACTTCATATTTGGATATACTTCAATTTTGGGCTCAGATGGAAAAATGGATGGACTGCCTAGATAAACCACATATATACAAGGTGGGTCCAACTAAGTTTACTTAGTACGGTAAGAGCAAGTGCGCACCGATCCATATGCAATCCGATTTCCAAGCGAAACCGTCTAACGACGTTAGAATTTTCCTGAAATGTAATTTTTTTAATATATTAAAAAAAGCCGGTGATGCGGCACTTGCAGTGACGTGGACCAATAATGATATTGGATTCAGGTGCTCGGTGTTTTTAGGAAACACCGGATCCGCACTCAAGGAAAAAAGGCCATGTCTATTGTAATATTCCAGTTTCTCGGAACCTTTTCTGAGCTTGCCCTGGCTTCCATGAATGTGCGATTGCATTTCTTGTGTGTGAGATTTGGCTTCCCAGGCAACCATCCCCGCGTGCGAGCGCCCTAGCTTCCTGTGCAAGTACGCGGTCTGCGCTCGTGTGCCCTCGATCCCCTGTGCATACCCTTTGTCTCTCCCGTAGATCCACCTGAGTATGGGATTATGTGCCATGTTGAACCGAAACCCCTCAAATGTATGCGCACTTGTATCCATGCCCTTGCACATGTGTATGCTCGGCCCTTCTCGTTTGTGTGTGTGCCTCAAGAGCAAGAGTGTGACCCCCTAATCGTGTACATCTGACCCTCGTACCCATTTGCATCTGAACGCATGCAGTGTCACACAAAGAATCCAAAACATGATGTGCGAGAAGAATCCTAAACAAGAAAGGAAGTCGGCTTCTTCACACACACCTTAGGTGGGCTATAGAGCTAACCTAAGCCCTTAAGCCCATTACTACAAACTCCACTCATTCTCTTTCTTACCTCTCCCTTATATCACATCCTACTATCCTGACTCATTCTTACCACCTCTCTCCCCATGCATGCCACCTTTCCCACTTATGCATGTCATGCACCATTTCCTTATGATACCTCTGCTTTTGCTTCTTCCTTAGCTAATGCATGCATTACAACACACTCCTCTCACTCATCCCCTTTTATCGAGGTTAAGTAAAGCAAACCTCTCCCTAAACCCATAATCCCTGGAAAAAAAGGTTTTTAACCTTAGTTGATGGAAATTCCAGCTTTAGAGAGAGAGAGAGAGAGAGGAAAAGAGAGAGAAAAGAGAGAGAAAGAAGGAGAGGAGCATGGAACCCCATCCCTACTGCACACCCCATACCTCGATCCCATTGCCACACTGGTGAGTCATATTTTGGCCAAGTACCAAAACTGTGGTTGGAAGCCACTTTAGTCACCTGCAGGTGGGTCCCACCTGCCATGTTTATAGGCCTTACCACTTGGTAATTATATCCCCACATAAAGGAATTAGGGGGTCCCACGATCTGACCCAAAGTGGGCCCCACATGATCTGAAATCAAGTAAAAAAATGGCTCAGCATATAGTTACAGAATGTCCGGTTTTTGTTGCAAATACCCAACTTTGGGCTTTGATGGTGGGCCCCATATGTGGCTTTTGGGGGTCTGGCCGCTTGGACCTTGTAGTCCCCATATAGGAGAGTAGGAATGATTATTTAACTCACCCAAAATATGCCCCACACGATCTGTAGTTGACCCTCAAAACGGTGTAAGCAATAGTTTAGCAGCAGAAAAATGCAGCGCAGAATTTTTACTCATTTTGGGAAACACACCGCAAATTGCACACACATCTTTAGTGAGCCCCGGTTTATTAGTTTTGATGCACCCACATGGGGCTACCGAGAAATTTTAACGTAGAGCCAGATTTGGGTCTGGGTAGGGGGCCCTGTGAAAAATCATTGGTGGGATCCACTTGCTGGGATGTGTGGACCCTTACCAGTGTACCTGGGGACTCCTCAACCCTCGCCCAAAAGTGGCCCCAAATAGGGCACAACTAGTCCCACATGAGCCTCACTCATGTATGTGATTTGGTGGCCATTCAATCATGTGATCACGTGTCGTGTGTATAACACCGTGAATTTGTGATTTCGATAGCCCCCCTCGCAATGTGAATTTGTTATTTCTGGGTGACCCGCTTAACTACGTGTACTTGTGATTTTCGTGTGGCCCACCTACCTACATGAAACTGTGAGATTTGTGGGGCCACTTAGCTATATGAATTGCGGATTTTGTGTGACTACCTATCTATGTGAAATTTATGATTTTTGTGGCCCTAATCATTTGATCATGTGATGCGTGGATGGCTACAAAATATGTGAACTTATGATGTATGTACGGCCCTAGTCATACAATCATATGATTAAGTGATGTATGGACAACCCCTAAATCTTATGAACAGTACTCAATGGGTGGCCCCCAATCATGTATCCCCACTGTTATGGGTGCAAATGGATTGATAGGAGTGACCAATATAAGAGAGAACACAAAGCATTTCAAGGAAAACAACTCAGATTGATGACTGAGCACGACCCCCACGAGCAATTCGATGACCCGACCATTGGCGGAGGGTCCATCTCTGGCCAACATCTTGTTATCATGACTGACTAACTACCATAAAGATCGACCCGACCCTCCTGGAAGATCAACCTCAACCCTCTGATCTGTAGGACGACCTCAGACTTTTGACCTATAGGTCGGCCTCGGCCATCTACTCTGATCTTCTCAGATCCCGACGACTCGGAGATCTTGTCAAAGATTTCTCCGAGATCTCTACTGAGGATCCCTGAAGAGAACCGTGACACGCTTGTGGGGAGATTCCCTCTACAATACACACCTACCACGTAGGGAGATTACTGTCTACACCACTAGATTCTAGCAGTTATAAATAAGAACCTTTCTTATAGTGAAAGGTAGGTAGAAAATATTCATCACAAGCCCTATGTTCGACTAGACCTAGTTTGCCCACACTGACTTTGACATCGTGTTCACAACCCCAAGTGTAGGGTCTTGATGTAGTAATAATCTCGGTGAGACCGAGATCGAATCCATAGGGATTAAACTCGTACGCTTCTGAAAGTAACTAGAAATAGAACTAGAAGAAGATGTAAAACTAAATCTGAAATCTTTGAGAGAGTAATTGTGATTATTATAATTAAAACTTGTAAATTTAAAGGTGGGAACTAGGGTTCCAAGGATCCACTTGTAGCTCTTGAGATGTTACCTTACTTGATTCAAGAGATCCAATTAGAATCGGAGTCCTATCTTATCCAATTGGAAAGAGAGATGATCAAATCTTTAAACTTCTCACTGATCTAGCCTCAATGGAAGAGGATTGTGAAGATTGGAAGGGATTCCATCACCCTACCATGCCCAGGAGATGATGGTGAACAATAGGATTTACCAATCCCACAATTTCAAATAGGAAAAGAAGATATTTAAATCTATCACAGCGTCTATTGTAATTTGAGTCACAACGAACCATAGAAAACTGAAAATATTCCTTAAAATCAAAATAGAAATCAATGAAGTTCAACATAAATAAGAATCAAAGTAAAGTAAGCATCTCAATCACGCTACAAGCTTTACCTCTTAGCCATAACTAAGAGGTTTATCCAACCATAGACATGATCGAAATAAGAATTCTTAAGAAAAGTATAAAAACAAATTAAGGAAGAAGAAGAAAACTCTTGGAGGCGTGTAAGACCCGTATCCTAGACTGTAACGTTCCGTAGGCTTCCGCGATCTTCTCGGTCGAATTCCGGCAACCTTCGACCCTTAACCGGCATTTGCGCGCAACTCTGATTCACACGCCGTCAACCTGAATCGACTCAAACCGAGACTTGTACCCTTGCGACCGCGCCGTCGCCGTGGTTTCGATGCCGCGACTCGCACGCCGATCCGATACCCTGGTCAGGAGATGTGGGTCCGCGTTCAGTGCGAGGAAAATGCCGCGCGTGCGAATTCTGAGGGAATCTCTACGACTTGTCACATCAATCAATCCCATCATGTCAAGTACACCATCACCTCTCACCCTTCCCCAAGCAAACCCAAAGTAAAAAAAGGTTCTTACACACCCATACTTTTCTTACATCATCTACCCCTAAAAGTCAAAAAGTTCTTACACTCATCACTCACCACATCCATCACTCTATCACCCATCTCTCTTTTCCTTTACGACCCTCTCTCTCTCTCTCTCTCTCTCTCTCTCTCTCTCTCTCTCTCTCATTCTCAAACCACTCTCCCAAGCAAGAGAAAACCCAATATGTCTAAGCTCTCCCACCAAGAGAGAGCTTTGTGTGTGGCCTACTTCCTACCCTCTCATCTCCCATCTCAACCATCCTAACTCCATCTCCTCCGTTAGGATCGAAGCTAAGGAGTAAAGGAAGCCTAGGGAGCAAGAAGGAACTGTCACGCCCCAAACCCGGAAATCGGATTCACAGGAATCCCGATCGCCGAATCCGGTGCCGACAGCCTCCGTAGTACCCCATTCTCGGCTGCTAGCGTCCATACGCCAGATTCCGATTCTGGGATTTTATAAGGAGGATTTTCCAACGTACATTTATCTCATAAGAAGCATAACAACAAGATTACCCAATTCATAAAGGCAACATCATCATCATCACATATCCACTAATATAATCATTTGAGTACAATGTAGAAAGGGAAATACATAAATTGAAAATCAAGCTCCAGAAGACCGCTGCACGCTCCAAGCTCAACACTGCTGCAACCTAACATCATTTGCACGCATCTATCATGCATAAGCTTATAGAAAGCTTAGAGGGTGGTGTAAGTGTGTGCAAAAGATAAGTGCCAAGAATGCAGTACAATGCCATAAATCATATAACATCGGTAATATAGGCAAGATCATGAATTATACGACATCAGAGTAAGTGAAAATATTGGCAATCCATAAATCATACAATATCGGAATAAGCAGAAATATTGACAAGAGCAGGAATTATCAGAGTAACCAGAAGTACTGACAAGTCCAAGAGTCAATCAATGTCAGAGTACGCAATATACAACAGCTATGCAAATGAGGAGTTATAAAGAGCCAAATATCAGATGCCGAGGGTACAATGCAATATGTAAATCCTGCTAAGTCCATCTAGGCCATATAAGTGCAGAAACATAGTAACCCAAAATGCTAAGTACTGCGGATGCAATGTAATATGTTGTGCGAATGAAATGACCATGCTGGAGTGTGAAGTCGGGATGATAGTACGTAGTATCGCAGGCTACGGGGTCCACCACAAGAGACTTCTATCTAAACCAGTCTCATACCTAAATTTGGATAGTCAGACTCAATGTGGTAAACTCCTGATCTTAGGTTAGTCGCGCGCCCAACTGAAATCCTGGCCATGCGAAGGTACACGTAACAAATAGTTACGCACCACCAGCCCGAGTGGATAGTGAATGAATGAATATGCAATTCCTGCTTAATAAGTCCACATATCAGTACGGTTACTCTCTGGGGAATCACCGGGGTTTAGTACACTCCAAATGGCACTGTTGCTCTCCCAGCCGCATAGTCCAAGTGAGCGTAAGAAACCTCACTATCCGCCTGGCCAATAGTCTGCCAATACCTATTCGGCACGCCGATAGCGGACCCATTCCTCGAGCTGGTCAGACTCAGCCTAGCAATGCCTCTTACGCTCGGGCAGGTAAGACCACACTCCCTCCCAACTGACCACGACACAGTGGGAGACGCGGCCTCCTGGTATCTGGCACTCGGGCGCTCATATATATCCACTCAGTCTCGACGTTGGGGTGTCCTCTGGTACCAGAGGGTTTTAGGGATTTTCACCTAGGGCTATCTATGGCAGCCCGATGCTCGAACCAAACATTTCCGGTGTCCCATCTGGCCATCCACAACATGCCTGTGGAGGCTATGACCCTAATGTCGCTAGGGCGTATAGTAATCATAACACACAATGCAAGATGCATGAGTCATACAATCCAGTCATGCATCAATCCTGCGCATACTGTGCGCTCATGTGAGACAATCTCTGCCTATTAAAGAGTCTCATAACAACCGGCACTATGGCATATGTAATAGTCAATCATATCTTATAACAAACATGCAGATGATGCGTATGTGCATGTATCATAATGTTATGCCGTCACATACTCACAATCGGTATCAATAACTGACATCGACAATCGACCTCGACAATGTGGACATTCAACCAACATTGCCCCCACAGAATGGCCCACATAGAGCCTAACACATAGTGGACCCACGACCTCACACAAGGGCCAAATATACAACACCATGGTCCCACTCAAGAGCTTTACACATCACGATGGGCCTAATATACATCACACTAGGCCTTAAACATGGGTTGAATACACATCACAATGGGCCTCAAATACGGGCCGCATATACATCACATTGGGCCTCAAACACAAGTCGAATACACATCACAATGGGCCTCAACTACGGGCCGCATATTCATCATATGGGTTTCGGCAATCGGCCTCGGCAATCAAATTCGACTTTCGCAATCGGCCTCGACGATCGGAATCGGCCTATACAATCGGCCTCGACAAATCAGAATCGGCTTTGATACTCGGCCTCGATAATCGGAATCGGCCTATACAATTGGTTATGATAATTGGCTTCAATTGCTAATCAGCAATCGGCCACGACAATCGGAATCGGCAATCGGTCTTGATAATCAGAATCGATCGATAATCAGAATCGGCAAATCGGTCATAATAATTGGAATCGATTGATAATCGAAATCGACAAATCGGTCACGTCAATCGGAATCGACATTCGGTCATGATAATCGGAATCGACAAATCGGTTACGTCAATCGGTCATGATAATCGGAATCGATCGATAATTAGAATCGACAAATCGGTCACGTCAATCAGAATCAGTAATTAGTCATGATAATCGGAATCGATCGATAATCAGAATCGGCCTATACAATCGGAATCGACACTCGGAATCGGCCTCGATACTCGGCCTCTGCGCAAGGCGAAATTCATGGATAGACAGTCGATGATGGACCAAGAAATATCAATGGGCCCCAATCGTTTGGGGTAACCTACTAGAGAATTACGAGAATGAGCCTAACCAAGCCTAAGGGAAGGTCACAATGAAGACATTTAACTATCATTGCCCATCAATGTGGACATTCAACCAACACTGCCCCCAAGAAGTGGCCTATATAGAGCCAAACATATAATGGGCCCATGGCCTCAAACGATGGCCCAATATACATCTCTATGCCCTCTCTCAAGGGTCTCATATGCATCACATTGGGCCCTGCTCATGGGCCTCATATACATAACTGGTGAGACCTACACATGGGTCTCGTATGCATCAAATGGGCCACATATCTGGGTCTCGAATACATCAAACGGGCCACACGTCATGGGCCTAATACACATCACGATGGGCCGCATGATATGGGCCTAATACACATCATAATGGGCCACATCACATGGGCCGAAAATACATCTCAATGGGCCTCATCACATGGGCCATAACCACATCACATCAGGCCTTGCCCATGGGCCTTGAATACATCACAATGGGCCACAACCCATGGGCTTCAAATATACAATAAGTGGGCCCTACACATGGGCCTCATACACATCAAGTGGACTGTATCAATGGGCCGCACTAATGGGCCTCGTATACATCAAGTCGGGCCTCATCATAGGGGCGCACCATCTACACCATTCATCTATTTGTAGAGATCAATTAGAGTATTATTTAAAATTATATCATATCAAATGATCACCTGGACCATACCACAAACAGCAGTGGAGATAATGATTTTCACTGTTTAACCATTCATCGGGCCCACCATAACGTTTATTTTCCATCCAATCTGTTCATATACGGACAAGTGCCCCATTCAAGGACCTCAGAAAAACAACAAGTTTCATAGTGATCCAAAACTTTGGTGCTCTCAAATGGGTTTCAATGATAGCCATTCAATCCCCCCTAATATTTGCAGTGTGGTCCACTTGATAAATAAATCTGTCTTATTTTTAATCTCAAGCCTTTAAGACAAACCCAACCATCTGGATGCACGGTTTGGATATAACACAAGCATCAGCGGGACCCACAGAACTTGCCGACGACATCACAGTAGTAGGTTCCACCGAGCTTACTGATGTCACCAATAACTATGGCTGGCAGGGTCCCCAGATGGACGGTATAGATAAAACAGTTCCATTATGGTGGGGGCCACCCTCACATGAACGATGTTGAGGAACACTTGCATCACCAAGTAACCCATCGTCCAGCAATATGGTCGGTGGAGATAAAGCAAATATATCGTAGTGTGGTCCATGGTCCAGATCAATGGACGGACGGCATCCACACATGATGTGGTGATCCCACGTATCAAAGGTGGATTCCCACCGTCCAATTCAATGGACGGTGAGGATGGGTGACGAACCAGGTGCATCTGGTGGGTTCCACGTCTGCCACCAGCTATATAAGATATATATTGTATTATATTATAATATATTACATGGATGCTTATATCTGGTGGGTCCCACGTAGGCCCACCAGCTACATATAATATATATACTATATTATATTATATTGTATATATACATATATATAATATTATATGTATTATTATTATTATTATTATTATTATTATTATTATTTATTATTTATTATTTTAACTGTCCCCAGGACCTTGTTTGAGCGGATCGTGGAACCACATATCATGGTGGTCCCATGATTTAACGGTGTGGATCACACACATTCTACCAAGGTGGATCTCACCGTCCAACGTTTTGGACGGTGCAGATTCAACAGATACATCAGGGTGGGATCCACCGATGTGGCCCACCAGCAGAAAAAAAAGAAGAAAAAGATGAACGGTTTGGGAGCAATATACTCATCACGGTGGATTTCCACCGTCCAGATGCCTGGACGGTGTGAATGCAACATCTGCATCATGGGGGAGTCCACACTGATGGACAGTTTGGATTATCAGACGCCCACCAGCTGCCGTTAGTACAACAACTATATATAGCTGCTGTAAACGTACTCCAGCCAATCCGTTCCCAAATCAAGTGGGTCGCACATCGGGCCACCACAACATAATATAAATAATATATCTATTATTATTTTATTATTATTATTATTATATATATATATATATATATATATATATATATATATATATATATATATTATATATATATATATATTCTCTTACCTGCTCGACATGAGCTTTGAATCTGCTCCATCTCACCACCGTCCGTGGTCCAACATCTGGTGGACCATTCCTTTGGATCAAGCTACTGTTGTGTTTTTCCTTATAACGGGCCTACCCAAATGGGCAGCAATGGTGGACAGACAAGTGGGCTCCGGTTGGACAGTGGTTGCGTCCCACTTGGTAGATGGCATGGGTAAAATATATACATCATAAGCCGGCCACAAATGAGAGAGAGAGAGATCGGTCAGTGGAGGGACCCCGCCACTATGGGTCCCTCTTTGATATAACACATACATCAAGATGGGTCCCACATATGTGGGCTCCCAAATCACAAATCAAATAAATAAAATCACCCACAAACAAAGAAGATTCACCCACCTTAGATCTCTCCTTTCTTCTTCTGCCAATGCATGCTAGAGCTCCAAATGAACAATTTCAACGGTTGGGATTAAACTTGGATGGTGGAGATGGGAGATAGGAAATCGGGCCACACAAGCTCTCTCATGGAAGCTTGCTTGGACGTGGGATGCTTGCTTGGAAAATGAGAGAGATGAGAGAGAGAGAGAGGTGTAAGAGAGAGAGAGAGAGAGAGAGAGAGAGAGAGAGAGAGAGAGAAAGAGAGAGAGAGAGAGAGAGAGAGGTGGGTGTGATGGGTGATGGATGTGGTGAGTGATGGGTATAAGAACTTTGTTGACTTTTGAGAAAATTTGTGTAAGATGGATATGGGTTGTGTAAGAGTTTGTTGACTTATGGTGTTGCTTAGGGATGAGCGTGAGGTGATGTGAACTTGACCCTTGATGGGATTGATTGATTGATTGGGGCGACATTTTGTAGAGATTCTCTTGGGTTTTGCAACGCGCGGCATTTTCCTCGAACCGAACGCAGGCCCACATCTCCTGGCCTGGGTATCGCCTCGGCGCACGAGACATGGCATCGGAACCGCGGCGACGGTGCTGTCGCTAGGGTACAAGTCTCGGGTTGAGTCAACTCGGGTTGACGACGTGTGAATCAGGGTCGCGCGCAAATGCCGGTTAAGGGTCGAAGGTTGTCGGGATTCGACCGGGAAGATCGCGGGAACCTACGGAACGGTACGGTCTAGGATACGGGTCTTACAGGAACGGTGGGTGATCTTGGATTGTTGTCTTCCATTCATTTGTTTGATTTAAGGGTCCATATATATGTGGGACCCACCTTGATATACGCCTTGTATCAAGAGGGGTCCATAGTGGTGGGGCCCCTCCGTTATCTTCGGTCTCTCTTTTTGCTCTCGCTCTCTTTTTCTATGATCATGGCTCATATATGATGTGTGTATTTTACCCATGCCACCCATTTTGGTGGGCCACCTTGACCCCCTTTTTGGGGCCTACATGACCGGACGGTCACACAGGCCCGAATATAGGAAAACACAAATATTAGCCTGATCCTAAACAGGTGGTCCATGTGGGACCCACCTTGATGGGGTGAATACCCACACCGTTCGTCACCGTGGAGGGTGCACTGACGATGGGGGTGTACTAACAATGAAGTGTTAACTGACAGTGGGTGCACTGACATGGGGTGTGTACTGACGGTGAGTGTGTGATGACGGTGGGGGTCCATGGGACCCATCCACGCCGTCCATCCTTGTAGACGGGCCACACCATGGTGTGTGCGCTTCATCCAAACCGTCCGCCACCTAGGACAATGGGACCCACATCCATGTGGGGCCCTCCCTGGCACACACAGAGCCATAGCTCTTGTGGTAGACTGAGTGAAAGATACCACGTTTCGACACTAACAGTAGCAGTGTACTGTCAGTGGAGGTGTACTGACCGTGAGGTGTGTACTAATGGTGGGGTCCATGGGACCCACTTACGCCATCCATCCATTGGGGTGGGCCACACATCACGTGTGTGTTGTGTCCCCTGTCTAAGGACGGTGGGACCTGATGTTTTATTTAAACCAACATGATTTAAATGATTTTTAAACTCGCAAGTATACGAATCAGATGTAGATATGGTACGTATTACGAGATCGTTCCCATGAGGACTGGTCGTCACAATTCAAATCTATGATTCTCCTTAACTAATCCAACAAATAATGGAGCGAATTACTAACACAAATTTATGGAAAATAACTATTGAGAATAAGGAAGAAAATTCAATCAGAGAGAGAGCATTAGGACTTTCGAATCCATCCCTAATTATCCTAACCCTTGTTTTGTCTGTTGATTCACCTTAATCTAGATTGATACCACTTATATAGAGAAAGCCACAATCTGTGTCCTTAATCGGGCATACAGAATGTCCTAATTCCTTACGCAATGCCATGAATAACATATCCCATGTCCTTGATTGGGCACATGGAATGTACAGTTCATTAAAGCACCCTGTTTTCTTCCTCTATAGGAAACTTGTTCATGATCAGACACAAGCCCCTAGAATAAGCATCCAAACAACATCCATATATATACTTGGTCAAGTTCATAGATGGAGAAGTACAAAATTCAAACCAATCAAGCCCACTTAGAGAAAGAAACAAATCAATCAAGTTAAAGTAAATTCAACAAATAAAACTAATCAATTAGGGCTTCCATCTTAGCCCTAGCTGAGAGATTAGCAATCCATAAAATCCATTAGGAAGAAGGAAAAATAAATATGAAAAATACGAACATCTCCTTCTTTCCTTCCTCTCTCTCTCTTTCTTCTTCTCACTGGATCTGCTATTTTCCTCTAGATCTGGAAGTCTCCAATTTTTCAATGCCCTTCCTCATGTTTTGTAACTCTTTTTATAGCTGATGGAGTGGCTGGAGTGGTGAAAATCGGATTTGAAAGCTGTCGTACGTGCAGCGAAAGCCTTTTCGCAGGCCCAGTTCGGGCCCTCAAAACATAGCATTTTTTCCTCGTTCAAATTCCAAACAAACACCGTCCCTTAGAACTTTCTTGGGTCCTCTAATGATGTACGGTTTAGATCTACTATGATCAAAGATGGTGGCCCACAATCACCTGGAAAATCAGATTTCCTAATATGTGCGAATCCTTTCGCACCCCTCGCTGTTGTGATCGGTGGGCCCCACAGAAGTATTTTCTGGAAAATTCACCCAGTCCATTGGATTCAGGACGAAATTTCAGTCAAGAATAGGTAGTTTTGAACGTCCATTGATGCGTCCCAGAGAAGAAAACACAGAAAGATCAGATTTGAACGTTGCAGGGCAGCCCTTTTGTGGCCTCTGTACCGCACACGTGTGCACGCATGGACACAAAATATCAACATGGTTTTGTAATGCTCAAAGCCTTTTACACGATGAACGGTTTGGATGAGCCGTATGGGGCATGGGTGGGGCCCACTAGCGTCCGCAAAACGGACGCCGTCCGTCCGTTACGCTGGAGCGAAAACAGCAGCTGCCGTTTTTGCAGGATGACGCTGCTGTGACGATCAGTGGATCCCACCTTGATGTTTATGGCGAAATCCAAGACATACATTGGATTCCTCTCGAAAAACCGTTCGGGAAGGGATAGTTTTGGGTGTCCATTGATGCGGTCCACCGGATTTTCTGTTCCACCGTCCAATATGTGTTTGAACGGTTAAAAACCAATATTCGCTGTCTTCTGAAATACTGCCACCTAGGCGATGGTAATATGGACGTTCGAAATCTAATGGACGGTCTGGATCACACTTTTGGGAAATAGGTGGGTTCCACAACGCCATCCGATCCCCGGACGGCGTTAACGTTGTTGAGAAAAAATGGAAATTTCCGTTTTCTTCGAGAGGAAGTCGGTCAAACCGACTTTGACCGTTTCGTGCGGTCCAGTGTGGCGCGGCTACACATGTGCTCAATGCACACGCCACACATACGGGGCCCACTGTGATGTTCTTAAGAAATCCAATCCGTCCATCCTATTTATCATCATATTTAAACCGTTGAGGCCAGTTTTTGAAGCTTATCCAGATTATAGGTGGGCCTAAAATTGGAGATTAATGAGATGATCTGTCCGTTGGCCCACTTCTCGAGATGTTCAATGGTTGAAATTTAATGTGTGCGGTTTATTTATGGTCCCTAAGCCATGTATAAAGTTTCGAGTCAATCGGATGGCGGGAACCATGTGATCTTGTATTCTGAACCATTTTCGGGCCTTTGTAAACGTGACAACTTGATTTCCTCGGGTCCCTGGCGTGTAATTCATTGATCTCAGTCCTTTGGAGTCCGTTCCTTGCTCTGGTGTCTTCGGAGCGTAAAATCCACGCTTTTAACATCATTTTTCAATCAACGCTCCTGATTTCATCCTGTAACAAAAATACAATTAAAATACTCCATTAAGCATTATCATATACGTAAAATCTGGTAATGATCGGGGTCTGATATGCAATATTTGACCCTCATCAGGACCCACCCCACGTGTGGGGCAAACCGTGATGTATGTTGACTGTCCAGGCCTTGGATGGCCTGGACGTTAGTTACATGATATTATTATATTATATTTTATATATTATATATGTTATATATATTATATACATATATATATATATAGATATATATATATATATATATATATATATATATATAATATATATATATATCCCTTTAAATTCAATAAACCTGCACTAGTAGCAGCAGCTATATACATATATATATTATTTATATTATATATAAGGTGTGGCCCTACGTGGGACCACCTTTGTTTGTAAGGAAAAAAGGGGCAGGCAGCAACGCCGTACATGCTGCGCCTATGCAGCTACCCTTCTTAACGTCAACAAGCTGCAGGTCCCACATGATGTACGTGTCTTATCTACCACGTCCACAGTTTGGATGGTGGGGCCCACCATGATGCATGTGTTGCAACCATATTGTCCAACCATTTATGAGATCATTTTATGGCATGGGAGAATGAGTAGATCAAATCTAAAGCTCAAGTGGGCCCCACCATTTAAATAGTGGACCATGGCATCCGCCGTTCAAAACTTTTATGGGCCACCGTAGCTCCTAACATTGTTTCCACTTCATTTATATCTATGTTAACTTGTGAATAGGTCGGATCTCAAATATACATAAGGGTGGGCCTGATTTGATATACATGAGGCCATCAGTGCGACCTATTTGATATACATGAAGCCGTTTGGTGTGGCCCATATGTGTGGCCCATGTGATGTGGCCCGCTTGACGTAAGAGGCCCATTGAGATGTATTCGAGGCCCTGGTGCGAGGCCTACTTGTTGTGTATATTCGAGGCCCGATGTGATGTATGTTAGCCCGTGTGACGAGGCTCATGTGAAGTAAATGAGGCCCATCATGATTATACGTGAGGCCATGGGCCCACTATATGTTTAGCCGTATGTAGGCCACCCATTGGGAGCAATGTTGGTTTGACGTCCACATTGATGGGCAATGATGGTTAGATGTCCTCATTGTGACCTTCCCTTAGGCCTTGTTAGGCCCATTCTCTTCGTGGGTTAACCCAAATAAGTGGGCCCCATTCCCCGTAGACGGATGATTCTGTGCTATCGGATTTGATATAACCATGGCTGAGTGCCGATCTTTATAATATGGTTGATCGACTGATCATCTATGGACCCCGCTTCGTTTATCTACTGATTATCGGTGCCGATTATCGAGGCCGACTGCTGATTAGCGATCGAGGCCGATTGTCGTGACCGATTGCCGATTTCTGATTGATGTGACCGATTTGCCGATTCCAATTATCGATCAATTTCGATTGTCGTGGCAGATTGCAGATTCTGATTGACTTAACCGATTGCCGATTAGCGATCGAGGCTGTTTATCATGACCGATTGCCGATTCCGATTGACGTGACCGATTTGCTGATTTTGATTAGTAACCGATTCCGATTGTCGTGGCCGATTGCCGATCAGCAATCGAGGCCGATTGCCGATTCCGATTGACTTGACCGATTGCCGCTTAGCGATCGAGGCCGTTTATCATGACCGATTGGTGATTCCGTTTGACGTGACCAATTTGCTGATTTCGATTATTAACCAATTCCAATTGTCATGGCCGACTGCCGATTATCGATCGAGGCCGATTGTCGATTTCCGATTGTCATGACCGATTTGCCGTTTTCGATTGTCGTGGCCGATTGCCGATTCCGATTGACTTGACCGATTGCTGATTAGCGATCGAGGCCGTTTATCATGACCGATTGCCGATTCCGATTGACGTGACCGATTTGCTGATTCCGATTAGTAACCGATTCCGATTGTCGTGGCCGATTGCTTATTAGCGATCGAGGCTGATTGCTGTTTCCGATTGACTTGACCGATTGCCGCTTAGCGATTAAGGCCGTTTATCATGACCGATTGCCGATTCCGTTTGACGTGACCGATTGCTGATTCTGATTATTAACTGATTCCAATTGTCATGGCCGACTGCCGATTAGCGATCAAGGCCGATTGTCGTGACCGATTGCCGATTTCTGATTGTCGTGATCGATTTGCCGTTTTTTTTATTGTCGTGGCCGATTGCCAATTCCGATTGACTTGACCGATTGCCGATTAGCGATCGAGTCCGTTTATCATGACCGATTGCCGATTCCGATTGACGTGACCTATTTGTAGACTCTGATTATTGACCGATTCCGATTGTCGTGACCGATTGTCGATTAGCGATCGAGGCCGATTACTGATTTACCGATTCCAATTATCGATCGATTCCAATTGTCGTGACCGATTTGCCGATTTCGATTGTCGAGGCCGAGTATTGAGGTCGATTCTGAGTGACGATTCTAATTGTTGAGGCCGATTCCGATTGTCGAGGCCCATTGTGGTGTATTCGAGGCCCATGGACGTGGCCCATTGTGATATATTTCCAGCCCAGATGGTGAGGCCCAACTTGATGTATATTAGGCCCGTGGGAGCGGCCCATTGCGATGTATATTAAACCTGTGAGATGCAACCCACTTGATGTATAGGTGGCCCATGAGTGAGGCCCATCGCGATGTGTATTAAGCTCTTGAGTGAGGCCCATGGTGTTATATATTTAGCCATGGTGTGAGGCCATGAGTCCACTGTATGTTAGGCTCTATATTAGTCATTCCTTAGGGGCAATATTGGTTAAATGTCCACATTGTCGAGGTTGATTGTCGATGCCGGTTATTGATACCGATTATGAGTATGTGGACGCATAGCATTATGATACATGCCCATACGCATCATCTGCATGTTTGTTATGAGATGTGGTTGACCATTGCATATGTCATTGGGCAGGTTGCTATGAGACTCCCTGATAGGCGGAGTTATCTCACATGAGCGCACGATATGCGCAGGATTGGTGCATGACTATTGTATGACTCATGCATCTTGTATTTTGTGTTGTGATTACTGTACGTCCTAGCGACATCAGGGCCGTAGGCTCTACAGGCATATCGTGGATGGCCAGATGGGGCACCGAAAATGTTTGGTTCGAGCATCGGGCTACCATAGATGGCCTTGGGTGAAAATCCCTAAAACCCTCTTGGTACCAGTGGACGCCCCAACGTCGAGACCGAGTGGATGTACATGAGCGCCCGAGTGCCGAATACCAGAGGTCGCGTCTCCCACTGCGACGTGGTCGGTTGGGAGGGGGTGTGGCCTTACCTGCCCGAGGGAGTAGGCATAGCTAGGCTGAGTTTGACCAGCTCGAGGAATGGGTCCGCTATCGACTGGCCGGGTAGGTATTGGCAGACTACTGGCCAGGCGGATAGTGAGTTCTCTTCCACTTACCCAGTTGTGCGCTTGATGGGGCGGCAGGTGGCGTGGAGTGTACTAGACCCCGGTGATGATCCTAGAAAGGAACCATACTGATATGAGGACTTATTGAGTAGGAGTTGCATACTCATGCATTTGTTTCATTTACTATCCACTTGGGCTGGTGGTGCACAACTAATCGTTGTGTACCTTCGCATGGCCAGGATTTCGGTTGGGCGCGCGACTGACCTGAGATCAGGAGTTTACCACATTGAGTCTGACTATCCAAATTTAGGTATGTGACTGGTTTGGATAGAAGTCCCTTGTGATTGTACCCCATAGCCTGCGATACTACGTACCACCATCTCGAGTTCACTCCAGCTTGGTCATTTCATTCACACCGCATATTACATTGCATCCACAGTACTTAGTATTTTGGGTTGCCATGTTTTTGCATTGATATGGCCGTTAGTACTCATGCCTTGCATCTCATAGCCTTGGTATGGCTGATGACACTCATAGACTTATCAGTATATTTTCGCTTATTTTGATATTGTATGATTTATGGCATTGTATCATCGGCATCTAATATTTGGCTCACTCTGACATCTCATTTGCATTGTGTACCCTAATATTATATGACTCATGGACTTGTCAGTACTTCCACTTACTCCGATTACTCTGATATTGCTTACTTGACACTTACCTTGTGCACACACTTTCACCACCCACTAAGCTTTCTATAAGCTTATGTATGATAGATGCAGGCAGGTAGCGTTAGGTTGCAGCAACATTGAGCTTGGAGCTTGCAGCGGACTTATGGAGTTTTGATTTTTGACATATGTATTTCCCTTTCAACACTGTATTCAATCGTTTATATTAGTGGATATGTGATGATGATGTTGTCTTTGTGACTTGGGTAAACTTATGGTTATGCTTATTATGAGTTAAATGTACTGTAACATTCCAAAAAATCGAGGGTCGAGTAGTAACTCAACTCTCGAGTTTCCAGAACGTCACTTATGCAACATAGATAATGATGATTGAATGTTGTCTGTATTAGTGCATTGAACATGAGTGAGATTATGCCAAAATAGAATATCATACTCCAGAGACAGTGAATTAGCAAGCGGAAGACTGTGATAGATATATAAAATATATAAAAACTGTGGTGAGTCTCCAGAGTGTGATAACATTACCAGGTTAATAAATTTCAAGTACATTTCTAAAATATACCAAATGTGTAAGTGTAATGTCTTCTATTCCAAGTACCATAGCCCCGTCAATACAATACCAGGTCTTCATAGACCTGTCAAAGAGCTACATGTAGGAGAGCTCCACCTCAACATCATAGTAGTCCGGCTCTGCTTCATAAGCATCGCCATCACCTGAAACTCAACAAATCTGGTTGGTGTGTACAACACCGTCCCGTAACGTGGGAGTGAGTAGCTAACTCAGTGGAACAATAAAGCATAAGTTAACGTGTTATCAATTCAGTAAAGCAGTAATGATAAAGCAGTAAAATCAAACATTCCTAACTACTCTTATTAATGCAAGTATGAATGTAGTCATGATGGATGCCCTCACTGACATACTCCCTCATGCGACACCCTCTTCGTTCGCGGCATGCTTTCATCCCTCAGTGCTCCACATCTTCCAGGCACATGCAATGCATGATGAACATGATTACCGAGTTGTTATTAGTCCATTTCAAAAAGCAGGATTGGGAAACTAAGATACCTCCCTTGTATCATTCCCAAACATGATCCATTCTAGGGTCGTCAGTCCTAGACAATCTCATACGATGGTGTGTTTCTAGGTCGCTGCAAGGGCTGCCAGGGCTGTTACACGGAATCGTTGCACCACTCCCCCATCACCTTATCAATGCAGGCCTAGTTTATACTCTGTTACTACGAGAAGGCTCATCGCCTCACCGCAGATTCAGAGTATGCTCGAGGTCACTACAAAGGGCTGTCAGGGCTGTTACACGGAATCGTTGTACCACTCCCCCATCACCTTATCAATGTAGGCCGACAGCACGAATATAGTGTTCCATACCACCATAATCGGCTTACGAGTCTGGTTGCTCACTAGTCACTACGGGGAGGCACGTGGCTCCAGTATAGGCCGACAGCTCGACCACGCTGTCCCATACCACCATGCCCAGCTCATGAGTCTTAGCGGATCGAGGTACCATGGTTAAAAGAGATTTCACTGGTAAGTTTGGTACCCTAGGTTCAAGCAGTAGCGTCCAAGCATAGTGAACATACATAAGACAGATCGGGTTGCTTGACGAGCTCGGCTAGCTCGAGCGCACAACAAGTTGAATGACATGAAGTGCATAAGCACTTCGCGTGACCAACCACTATCGCCAACCAAAGTACGACTCGAGTTCGTCGAACACATCTCACGTGGCAAATGAATCACAGCCACAAATTCAATTCTGGTACCGATTGTCTGGACTATAATCATAGCCCCAAACACAATCAATTTCAGATAGTTAAAACAGTAATGGATCAAGGTTCAAATCATACAATCAAAGTCTGATATCATCCGTTTAGGGCTGCCAGGGCTGTTGCACGGAATCGTTACACCACTCCGCCATCACCCATGACGGATCATACAACGTAAATATGAATTTAAACATATGCATTGCATAGATAAAATCATAGAAGCAGTTGAGCATGTTATGAAGCACGACACAAGCATGAGTTTGTACATATTCAATTCCTAATCACACAACTATCCAATAAAATCATACACATAGTTAAAAGAGTTGAGAATCATATCTTAACACCCTTATACATTACAATTTACTAACTACTACTCATCCAAACTTTTTAACAACCCACTAGACTACATATTCCAACATACATGTCATATGTTGATCACATAGTATAGGCCAAATCCTTTCACTAGGGAGTTACCCCAATCATAACGCGCATACACCCTGACGGATAGTCATGGAAAGTAGGAATCCAAGTTCCATATTCATTTGAACATTTTCACCAACACTTGGGCTACCCATTTCAACATATATAGCGTTTAGTAGCCGTGGTGTGATTCAGGGCAAATCCTTTCGTCAAAAGGGTATCGCCAATATAACAATCATATATCCATGACAATTAGTCATGGCGAGCATGAATGAGAATTCTATACTCATTCAGTCATTTTCACAAACACTTAGAATACACTATTATAACATACATGGTGTATGTTAGCAAAACATGTATTAGGGCTATCCTTTCACCAAGAAAGTATTTTATCCATGTATAATATATTCATACAGCAAATAATCATGGCAAATACATCTCTAAAATTTATACGTATACGGTACTTTCTATAATACACAATTTCAACATACATAGTGTATATAAGCAAAACATGTATTAGGGCGAGTCCTTTCGCCAAACAAGTAATTTATCCACATATAATATATTCATACAACAATTAATCATGCCAAACACATTCCCAAAATTTTTACGTATACGGTACTTTCTACAAATACCTAGAGTATGTAGAATTCCATATTTTTCATCTTTAATCGAAACGGAAAACAGACAGCACTTTATACATGTGCAATTGCATGCAGATCATGAATCTATCATTATCTGATATTGAAAGCGTTGAAAACCATAAACTATACACCTAAAGTCCGCACCTTTTGTCGTAGAATCGTAGCAAATCAGCTAGGTTTGCTAAGCCTTCGTATATGGCAGTTTGGCGACCTATAGAACGGAATAGATTAGCTATTTCATAACCTACAACTATTAAAATACCAAATCAGTTTAGGGTTAGGGTTTCTTACCTAGAAACGGAGTCGGATTCGCCAGTTAAGCGACGAGAATGGAGTGGTTGAGCATGGATAGCAGCAGGGAAGAGTGGCAGGGAGAATCTCCCACTTCTCCCACACTTTCTCTCTTTTCTCTCTTCTCTCTCTAGGGTTTCTCTCAAATTCGTATGGCTGCAATGAGAGAGGGTTTAAGGTCCTTATATAGCCTAAAAGCTCACCGAAATAGACTCCAGGTCAAAGTATACTTAGGTTATAACCAAAGCGGGTCAGTTTCAGCTCAACGGAGGACTTCTGGCGGGCCTCCTTGAGCCAAAGGTCGGACTTAAGCTCACCGACGCCGGATCTATGTTTAATTAAGTTTTCGTTTTGGTCGGGATTCCAGATCGCAAATGGCGGACCAGTTTCAGTTCAACGGTCAGTGGATCTCGATCGGAGATTCCGAGTACATGGATATGTGTATGAAATTTCTCCTGATTCGAGGGTGTAATTTGGTCTGATTCTGACGGTCTGGTTGCTTAAAACTGATCCGCAAGCGAGAGGTGCCAGATTACTATTTGAGATATTTATTTGTAAAGAAAATCTAGTGTTTTCACACTCCTCACTCCGGACTCAAGCGAATTACACTGGGACACTATTTGGATTTGATTTTCGAGATAGTTGTCAAGCCCAGCAAGGCGGTCCTAATTCCTTAACTTCGTGTTAATCGGACTTCCGACGTGCGGTCCAGATCTGATACGGAGTTTCAATGTGCTCCCGAGAGCAACTTGGTAATGAGATTGATCCTAGATTTTAGGGTAACCTAGCGTCAATGATTCTACAAGTTTTGGGTCTTGCAGATCGTATTTAAAGTGATTGGTGCTAATTTCACAGGTACTCTAGTTTAACACTGGCTAATTCTCGCTTAATTTCTAAAGGATTTAGTCCTGAGTAATTTCTGTCTGAGGTGGTACCTGGGCCTTTGTAGTTTGTATATAAGGTGATCCAAGTTATACTACTTAGCTAGTTTAAGTTAGTGTCTAGGATGAAAGTACTTAGAAAGATTGAAAGAGCAAGGTGGTGAAGGGTGGAATTTGTGAAGGAAATGGGTTCAAAAGCGGTTTTAGACTTTGGGATTCAATTCTGACAAGTTAATAAGGGGTTAGGAGCGACCCATTGCCTAAGGACGTCTAATTCCAGGTTGACAAAAATTCGGGATGTTACATGTACATTGGAAAATCCTCCTTGTAGGATCCCCGGATCGGAATCTGGCGTATAGGCGCTAGGAGCCGAGAATGGGGTACTACGGAGGCTGTCGATACCGGATTCAGCCATCAAAAATTTTGTGAGCCCGGTTTCCGAGTTTGGGGCGTGACAAGGTGGCTCTCCACCCTTTTGCTCTACTCTTAAACCCTAGAAGATCCTTTGAAGCATCCTAGGATCTCTTATTTATAGTTGGGAAACTCCAACTTTCACACCGAGTTGGAAAAGTCTGGAAACCGCCTCAAATTTATGCAGTCCGCGGCAAAATCTATGTAACCTTCGATTAGTCAAAGACAATCTTCGACTAGTCAAAGGTCACCTTCGGCTAATTAGTGGAATCTTTGATTGGTCGAACATCATGCAAATTTGAAAGATAATGTTGCGGGAGTTCGAGCCGAAGTTTTTTGAGTTGGTCGAGCCAGAGCTTGGGCTAGTCGAGGCAAAGCTTGGGCTTATTGAGCCATAGCTTGGGCTAGTCGAAGTAGAGCTTGGGCTAGGCGAACTTCACGCGTATTTCTTATCTTCACTTCAAATCTTCGATTCTCTTCATTCATCACTTAATTTCCTTGGATCTTTGGCACGTGAATTCTTTAATATTGGTCTTGTAAGATCCATCCCTTGCCTTGGTAATTCTTGAGCATCATATCTATGCTTTTAACATTCTTTTCAATCCAAGCTCTCAGATTCACCTTGCAATACAAACATGTATAAAATATACAATTAAGTATTATTATGTTCATAAAAATATGATATAAATAGGGGAGAATATACAATATTTGACACTCAATACACTCCCCAACCAACATTTTGCTAGTCCCGAGAAAAACATGTGTGAAGTGAACCTCAATTCTCAATATTCAAACCTTTTTCAAAAAACAATCTTTTGTACAATTGAGTATGATTGAGTGGAATTAGATGAGAAAGTGGGACTTTGAAAACCTAGAGCCGAATCATATAAGTAGTCAATCAAATCAGCTCTATCAATTTTTTTTAAAGCATAAGTTTTTATAACATGTTTTTCAATGTGCTCAATGAAAATCAAATTACTTCCAATGAGAGTACTATTATTTCATAATGTTAGCCATGTTCATCATATCAATTGTAGTTAAAAACTCAAGTACTGATTTCGAACTTATCTCTTCTCCTTTTTCCAGTTTTTTATTTTATATCAATAGTCCATTATTATTATTATTATTATTATTATTATTATTATTATTATTATTATTATTATTTATTCTTTTCATACTCTTTTCATAATTTTTCATTCTTTTTCAAACTTTTTCCAGTCTTTTCCTCATACATGACCTTTTTGTCGATCTCACTATTTTTAACTGGTTCTTTTCATCTTTTAAGGTGGATAAAATTCTTCAGACTGAATTCTCAATATTTATCAATGATTTATATACTAACCATTAAAATTCTAGCGTAATCACAGAAGGCAAATTGGATGTGTCTTGTGATTTAGATCAACATGATATTTAAACTTCCTCTAAATCAATTGAGTGCAAGAACTGTAAATGATAAACTACGTAGTTGATCAAACTCCAACAATTCAAAATGCGATTCCTATCATATCATCATACTTAAATCATTCTTAATCCACAAATTATCAATTTTCAAATAGGTTTTATCTTGAAAAATTGAAAATTTCCACTGCTATTTGCTCAAAACTAAGAAAATACTATTAGTTTACCTAATCCATACCCCCAACTTAAAATCTACATTTTCCTCAATGTAAAAGATATAAGCATGCAATGCATATGAGACAATGAAAAGAAATGAGAAGTGATGGAAAGGTAGTACCTGAAGAAGTAGAATCTACACTATTCCAAGGATCTGAGTGTGATGATGAGTTAGCACAAAGACTAGACAAACTAAAACAAACAACCCTGATCCTATGAAAGCAATAAATTCTAATCCTAAATTAGGAAAGCAAGAGAAATCTACTAAATCATGCAGCAAGGTTTCTCCTCCGACTAGTATCTTGATAAATTTCTTAGTAGATTTCTCAACAAGATCATCCACAAGCCATTTTTGCAATAGGCTTAAATGCCCTGGAGCATGATGTCCAGAGAATTTATGAACCTCAGCATAAAGTTTCTTTTTAATCTCCTGAGGTGTCCGAAGTATATATAATTCACCTGTGACAGAAAAAGTTTCAATCTTAGCATAACATGGTGAATCAGAGACTACAAGTAGATAAAATTCAGAAAAATTCTTAGTAGGTGTAGTCTCAACACATTGGGAAGTTTCAGACTTCTGGAAAAAGATTTCATTATCTTTTTATGAAAAAATCATTATGCCTCTTGCGAGGATGTTAGTCTTATTAACCGAGAAAAACTTTTTAAGGAACTCCCGGGTTATCTCAGTCAATGTCCCAATTGATCTCAACCTTAAGGAGTGGAGCCATAATTTGGCCTTCTCCTTCAAAGAAAAATGACACAATTTTAGTCTTAAGGTATCGTCAGATACATTATTTAAGTATATGGTGGTAACAATCTCATCAAACTCTTTGAGAAGTAGATATGGACTTTCAGAGTCTAATCCATGGAATTTTGGAAGTAGTTGGATCACTTCCGGTTTAAAATCCATGTTTCCTACATTGTATGGAAAAATCATGCAGGAAGGGGTTCTTGTCGTAACTGATTGTAAATAATCATATAAAGTTCTAAATGGTAGACCATTATGCACATCATTCTCATCTTGTTTTGTTTGTTCTTCAACATGCTGATTGGGTTGGTTCTTAGTCATATTCTCAACCAATTCAGAAGATCTAATGTGTTTTCTACACTACAAAAAAGAGGGTTTTTAGCGACGAAAATTATTTTCGTCCTTAAAAGTCACTTTTAGCGACGAAAATAATTTTTGTCACTAAAAGTCTACTTTTGGCGATGAAATTGTAAATTCGTAGCTAAAAGTCACCTTTAGCGATGAAAATTTTCGTCGCTAAAGGTTCTTTTCAGTTTCGGAAAGTTAGTTTTAGCTACGAAAATTTTCGTTGCTAAAAAACGTGGATGAGACTTTTAGCGATGAAAATTTTCGTCGCTAAAGGTTGTGGACAATTTTTTAAAAAAATCGTAACAATTACTTTTAGTTACAAAAATTTTCATAGCTAAAAAACGTGGACAAGACTTTTTTAGCAACGAAAAGTTTCGTCACTAAAGGCTGTGGACAATTTTTCATAAAAAATCGAAACGATTACTTTTAGCTACGAATATTTTCATAGCTTAAAAACGTGGATGATACTTTTAGAGACGAATATTTTCGTCGCTAAAGGCTGTGAAGAATTTTTCAAAAAATTCGAAAGGATTACTTTAAGCTTAAAAAACGTAAATGAGACTTTTAACGACGAAAATTTACGTCGCTAAAGGATGTGAAGAAATTTTCAACCAAATTAAAGGGATTACTTTTAGCTACGAAAATGTTCGTAGCTAAAAAACGTGGATGGGACTTTTAGCGACGAATATTTTCGTCGCTAAAGGCTGTGAAGAATTTTTCAAAAAATTCGAAAGGATTACTTTAAGCTTAAAAAACGTAAATGAGACTTTTAACGACGAAAATTTACGTCGCTAAAGGATGTGAAGAAATTTTCAACCAAATTAAAGGGATTACTTTTAGCTACGAAAATGTTCGTAGCTAAAAAACGTGGATGGGACTTTTACGACGAATATTTTCGTCGCTAAAGGCTGTGTAGAATTTTCGAAGGGATTATTTTTAGCTACGAAAATTTTTGTAGCTACAAAACGTGGATGAGACTTGTAGCTACGAAACTTTTTGTCGCGAAAAGCTGTAAACAGTTTTTGGAAAAAATCGAAAGTTTTACTTTTAGCTACGAAAATGTTCGTAGCTAAAAAAGTGGATGAGACTTTTAGCAACAAAAATATTCGTCGCTAAAGGCTGTAAAAAGATGTGGAAAAAAATCATTATTTTTAGCTACGAAAAGTTTCGTAGCTAAAAAAACGTGGATAACACTTGTGGCAACGATAATTTTTGACGCGAAAGGCTGTAAAGAAAACTGAAGGTTTACTTTTAGCTACGAAAATTTTCGTAGCTAAAAACGTGGAAGAGACTACTTTTAGCAACAAAAATGTTTGTCGCCAAAGGCTGTAAAAAGTATTGGAAAAAATCGAAAGGTTTATTTTTTGGCTACGAAAATTTTCATAGCTAAAATACATGTATGATTTTCAAATTAGTGTTAGCTACGAAAATATTCGTAGCTAAAAAACCTGGATGGGACTTTTAGTGACGAAAATATTCGTCGCTAAAGGCTGTAACAAGTTTTCAAACTACTTTTAGCTACGATAAAAAACGTTAATGAGACTTTTACCTAGGAAATATTTCGTAGGTAAAAGTCTCTTTTAAAAAAAAAAAAATATTCCATCTCAAATTTCCTGATATACACCTGTTAGAATATAATTCATCATATTCTTCCTGATATACACCTGTTATATAATATATTTCATTATATTCACATTAACATTCACATCCATATAAACCCAAACTACGTAAATTCATCCAGACATAAACTACATTCATCCAAATATAAACTGCATCCATCCAAACACAAACAATCTTATAGAAAAAAACAAATGAAAAGAGAAAGAACACATGAGAGGTGATCCAGAAAAATGAAAAGAAAAACAACCTTAACCTAAACCTAAACCTATAACCTACACTAATAGGTTTAGGTTTGGGTTTTAGGTTTAGATTAAGGTTAGGTTATAGGTTATGGGTTATAGGTTAAGGTTAGGTTATAGGTTTAGGTTTGTTTAGGTTTAGGTTTTACGTTATAGGTTATAGCTTTAGGGAATTGAGAATAGGCTAAGGTTTAGGTTTAAGAAATCAAGTTCTGGTACGGGTTCGGTATCGGGTTTAGGTTTCGGTTTTCAAGTTTAGGTTTAGGTTTAGGTTAGGGAGTTGAGATTAGGATTATGTGTAGGTTTAGGTTTAGGTTTAGGGATTTGAAATTACATTTAGGTTATAAGTTTGGTTTTAGGTTATAAGTGTAGGTAATAGGCTTAGGTTTAAGTTAGGTTATAGGTTAAGGTTTAGGGAATTGAGAATAGGTTAAGGTTTAGATTTAGGAAATCGGGTTCTGGTTCGGGTTTAGGTTTGGGGTTTCAAGTTTAGGTTTAGGTTAATGAGTTGAGATTAGGATTAGGTGTAGGTGTAGGTTTAGGGATTTGAGAATACATTTAGGTTTTAGGTTTAGATTATAGGTTTAGGTTTAGGTTATAAGTGTCGGTTATAGGTTTAGGTTTAAGTTAGGTTATAGGTTATAGCTTTAGGGAATTGAGAATAGGTTAAGGTGTAGGTTTAGGAAATCAGGTTTAGGTTCGGGATCGGGTTTAGGTTTGGGTTTTCAAGTTTAGGTTTAGATTTAGGTTAGGGATTTGATATTAGGATCAGGTGCAGGTTTCGGTTTGGGGATTTGAGAATACATTTAGGTTTAGGTTTAGGTTATAGGTTTTGGTTAAGGTTTTTGTTTATATTTAGGTTATAGGTTATAGGTTATAGGTTATAGCCTTAGGGAATTGAGAATAGGTTAAGGTTTAGGTTTAAGAAATCGGGTTCGGGATCGGGTTTAGGTTTGGGTTTTCAAGTTTAGGTTTAGGTTTAGGTTTAGGTTAGGGAGTTGAGATTGAGATTAGGTGTAGGTTTAAGTTTAGGGATTTGAGAATACATTTAGGTTTTAGGTTTAGGTTTAGGTTTAGGGATTTGAGAATACATTTAGGTTTTAGGTTTAGGTTTAGGTTTAGGTTTTGGTTTTAGGTTAAGGTTATAAGTTTAGGTTATAGGTTATATGTTATAGATTATAGGTTAAGGTTATAGGTTTAGGTTAAGGTTAAGGTTATAGGTTTTAGTTTAGGTTATAGGTTTAGGTTTAGGTTTAGGTTATAGGTTTAGGTTTTGGTTTTAGGTTTAGGTTAAGGTTATAAGTTTAGGTTATAGGTTTTGGTTTACGTTAAGGTTTAGGTTTTGGGTTTAGGTTAAGCTTATAGGTTTAGGTTATAGGTTAAGGTTATAGGTTTAGGTTTAGGTTTAGGTTTAGGTTATAGGTTATAGGTTATAGCTTTGGGAATTGAGAATAGGTTAAGGTTTAGGTTTAAGAAACCGGGTTCAGGTTCGGGATCGGGTTTAGGTTAGGGTTTTCAAGTTTAGGTTTAGGTTTAGGTTAGGGAGTTGAGATTAGGATTTGGTGTAGGTTTAGGTTTAGGGATTTGAGAATAGGTTAAGATTTAGGTTTAAGAAATCGGGTTCGGGTTTAGGCTTGGGTTTTCATGTTTAGGTTTAGGTTTAGGTTAGGGAGTTGAGATTAGGATTATGTGTAGGTTTAGGTTTAGGGATTTGAGAATACATTTAGGTTTTAACTTTAGGTTTTAGCTTATAGGTTTAGGTTATAGGTTTAGGTTTTGGTTTTAGGTTTAGGTTAAGCTTATAAGTTTAGGTTATAGGTTATAGGTTATAGTTTAAGGTTTAGGTTATAGGTTTTTGTTTAGGTTAAGGTTATAGGTTTTGGTTTTAGGTTATAGGTTTAGGTTTAGGTTTAGGTTTTAGTTTATAGTTTTAGGTTTTAGGTTTAGGTTTAGGTTTTAGGTTTAGGTTAAGGTTATAAGTTTAGGTTATAGGTTTTGGTTTCGGTTATAGGTTATAGGTTATAGGTTTTGGTTTCGGTTATAGGTTATAGGTTATAACTTTGGGAATTGAGAATAGGTTAAGTTTAGGTTTAAGAAATCGGGTTCGGGTTCGGGATCGGGTTTAGGTTTGGGTTTTCAAGTTAGGTTTAGGTTTTGGTTAGGGAGTTGAGATTAGGATTTGGTGTAGGTTTAGGTTTAGGGATTTAAGAATAGGTTAAGGTTTAGGTTTAAGAAATCGGGTTCGGGATCGGGATCGGGTTTAAGCTTGGGTTTTCATGTTTAGGTTTAGGTTTAGGTTAGGGAGTTGAGATTAGGATTAGGTGTAGGTTTAGGTTTAAGGATTTGATAATACATTTAGGTTTTAGGTTTAGGTTTAGGTTTAGGTTTT